>CAJQZM010042094.1:22051-47208 GCA_907164665.1 Colias nastes | reverse complement strand
GATTAAGAATGACATGCGTAATTGATACCTCCATAGTTTATGTTACGGTGCATTTACATCAAACGAGCGAATGCTCATTCTAACCCCACTATGTCAAATTCTTATAGTGTAAACAGGCGTAGAGCATTCTTTCGTTGTTCTTAGTGCGTTCGAAAAGATTCTATGCAATATTCTCATACCGAACAACACTGAATACAAGTATTCGTTTACACTAAAAGATCACGAAATAATGCTCTTGCTAGAGCAAGAGCAGAGATAGATCTCTAGTTCTATGTTCATTTAATGTAAAAGCACCGTTACATTGTAAAGTTCTTCCTACATGGAGATGGAAAATTGGTCGAACAAATTTTGCGATTTATAAATTTAAATATGTACCTAATACATGCTTTCTATTGGTATAAAAAAATGTACAAAGCTTAAAAATTAAATTAATATTCTATTAAATGCTACAATATTGTTTATTTACTTTGATTTAACTTATTATAAATTAAATATAATCCAGGTTTTCAAATTATAATTATGTAAAATTTTGCTGTGGAAAAGTAAAGCAAGGCAATAAATAAAATACTGTAGGTACGTTTATTTTAACAATTTATTAACTGGGTACTTACAAATACAAATTACAATATAAAATACGAAAATAATTAATGATTTTACCATATTCTGAATAATTCCAGATAATCATGTATTTATTTACACAAAAATAAGAATACTATTGTTAAAAGTCTTTACATTCTTATCGATACTGCAATTAAATTTGTCTTATTCGCAAATGGATATAATATATCATTAATTGTTCTTACTGCTTTTGAAAATTTTATATCAACAGCTCTTAAATTAGTCTCTTTAATTATCAGAGAGAAAGATCTGTCCAATCAAATTTACCATTTATACATCAAGAACGCCTGATCCGAATTTGATGTTGTTCAAATTATAGATAATACAATCAAAACTTTATGAGGCGGCATAATTTCGCTCGTTTTATTCATTTCTTTACACTTGAGATTCAATACATTTTTACTAGCAATCTGAATGCCTATAAACTTCAGTCCAATAATAACATTTCTAGCAGTCACTATATTTTAAAATTACCTATATCATTATTACACACGCATTTATATAATTTCATACAATCACTTCTACCAAACAGGTCCGTCACTTAGAATCTAGATGTATCTTCGGTCTGCGCTGCTAATTCCCTCTTCTCCTTTTTGGTTCTCAAATCGTCATAAATTTCATCCAATGGTCTAGTTTTGGTCTCCGGTACACTAACAATCACATACAATGCGGTCAGTAAGCACATAGCACCAAATATGTAGAAGGGAACCTTTACACCAATTGCTCCGGCCAGAAGCTTGAAGAATAGAACTTGGAAGAAGTCTATGAGCGATGCGAAGGCCATAGACGTTGCTAGCACTGTTCCACGATACTGAAAGATAAGTTTACATGAAATTAGAATAATAAATGCCATCCAAAAGCCTGTAAAAAAGCCAAGTCTCGCAGCCAAGCCAAGTCGGTATGTAATACCAAGTCGGTTAACGTATTTTGTCCCTATATAAGGGACCTTAAGACTTAAGTTATTCCGCAAATTATTATCATATCGATATTAAAAATCTTAACGTTTTAAATAAACAGATAGACAACAGATTCTTAGCAGTTCATTTATTAAAAGAATTGAAAGCGTAATTGGGAGAGTTACGAGGGATAGAAAGAAAAAAGTTACTACGGACTATGAGTATTATAAAATTTATTATCAGTAGTGGTTGTTGGATAAGATTAGCTTTCTTAAGAATTTCCATTTTATCTATAAAATTGCCAAAAAACTAATGACGCATCGATCTACACTCACAGATAACGTGGCATTCTACTGATAAAAAAATATTAAAAATCGGTTCAGTAGATTCAGAGATTACCCCCTACAACGTCACAAATTTTAACTATTTTATTATGTCTTCGTCCGATTGAAAGATATTTGATTTATATTCTAAAGAATTAGTATTTAATATATACCTTAAAAGAGAAGATTTCGCCCGTTATAACGGTTCCAAGAGGCAGCAATCCAGCTGAATCGCAAAAGATGCAAATACATAACGTGGTCACTGGGATCCAGGACGGTGCGTCGATGTTATGGTCCTTGAGAACGAACCACGACGCCAGCAGGCACATGCTTAACCCTGATATAATGCAGGTTATGAAGAGGAGAGGCTAAAAAACATTTTGAGGGTATGAAAAGGTTACTTAAAAAGTAGTTAGTACATATAAAATTAAAACGACATTTTAACTTATTAAAGTTCGTTTTCAATAATTCTCAACTATATCGTTATAACTTGCAAATTTCGCTTCAAATACCAATTTTATCTATCTAATAATCTAATAATCTATCTAATATCAAAATTATCTCGATCGCTTCCAGAAATTGGTTTCAAATTGAATTTGTATTATGGTGTATCGCTACCTATATCAAGGACGATTATAGATCAATTAATTAATCTATCCAAAAAATCTTTTATAATCAAATACATTCAATTATTATCAAACACACTCAGTACTCACTCTTCTCCCACATTTCTCCACAAGGCTAGACGCAAGAATCGATCCCAAACATTGTACAGAACCCAGCATCATTGCTTGTTGATTGGGATTCAACACCAGTTTAGTTCCCGAAGCTGCTTCTTGGAAGATGTTTCCAGCAAAATTGATAACTGGTACAGCTCCACAAACCTCACGTGCTAAAGCCGCCATCATGGCTATTTGAAAGGCTCTGAAGAGAATGCGATCGGTCACTGAAAAGTATAGATTCTTTAACCTAGGTACAGTGGTGGTTTGAGATTAGACGAGCGTGTAGTAAATAAATTGATTTTTTGAAAGGAAACTTCTTTATCGGGGTTGGAAAAAAATTAGTGTAACATTTTTTCGTTACGCGTGACATTTTTCCGTTACGCGCCATCTATTTCTTATCCCTACCACGCGTGATTCGACGTATTTCTGTAATGTTGCATATAGTAAATTATTTTTTGAAAAATAAGGTCATAAAGAAGTTTCACTTCTTAACGTGTGTACACTATACTCTATCCACCGAGTCAAGTTAATACGGAAAACATAGACTTGTTTGTGATTGGTCAGCGATAACCGTTAATGCATTGTACAGACTACGTGTATATTTTAGTCTGATCGTGGTACCCGTACTGTGCAGACGCGCTCATATTAGTAATTAATATATTTTTAACCCCCGACGCAAAAAGAGAGGGGTTTTTACTTTTTAGAGATTATTTTTGTGTCGGGGGTTTTTTTGAATTATAATAATTACGTAAATTATAATGAAAATAAATGATGTAAATATTTTATTACTCTTGTTTTTTTTCCTTCACATTAAATACATTAATTTAATAAAAGCTTTTTTTTATTTATTTTAAGAAACTTCTACTAGCCCAATTTTTCACCTACTTATTATATTACAAAGGCAAGTGTAGTCGTGGGAAGAAAGCTATTTTTTATTTAAGAGTAGCGCAGTGTGTACGTACATTCAGAATGGTTTACGCCCACTGACTTTTTTTGTCTCTGTCATTTGTATGGGATTACGTGACAGAGAGAGCGCTATATTAACTTGACTCGGTGGATAGAGTATAGTACACGCACACATTTTTTTAATTTGTCTGCGTATGTTATAACATCACAACTGCTCGAACGGTGAAGGAAACATGGTGAGAAAACCGACATGTCGAAGAATGTAAAGTTCGAAAGTTTGACATCTGCACAATCTGCACTTGGCCAGCGTGGTGGATTAGGTAAGGCCTGTTTCCTCATAAGTGACCCAGTGGGAACGTATATGGGATGATGGTGATGATTGATAAAGACACTTGTACCAAATATGTTGTTTTCTAATGTTGTTTTTAGTAAAATTTGCAAAGTAATTATTCCGAGTAAAGGACCAACTTTCTAACAACATATTTAATACAAAATATATTCTGATAGCATAGAAAATTTAATTTTGATATTTACTTAACGTACCAACTGCCCAAATACTTGTGAATAAATATACGTGTATTAATTCTGTTAAAAATAGCAATAATACAAATCGATTCAAAATATAATTAATATAGTTAACCAGACATTTGTCATTTTCAAAACCATAACTTGTTATCCATACTAATATGACAAATGCGAAAGTAACTCTGTCTGTCTGTCTGTTACTCAATCACGCCTAAACAACTGAACTAATTTTCATGAAATTTGGTATGGAGATATTTTGATGCCCTAGAAAGGACATAGGCTACTTTTTATCCCGGGAAAATGACGCAATCCCGGAAATCCCACGGGAACGGGAACTATGCGGGTTTTTCTTTGACTGCGCGGGCGAAGCCGCGGGCGGAAGCCTAGTTATCCATAACTATATAATTTTTAATTTTATTATATTTGCACATATTAATTGATATCTATAGCAAGCTTAGTATCGTAATACTATTATTAGTATTACAGATTTAATACTATACTAGTTAGTACTTACAAATTGTCTTTATTGACGATTCATTATTAGATATTTCATCATTTTTCTGTTCTGCCTTAATCAATTCAATTTCTTGTTGCATTGTATCATCCACTACTGATTGTCTTCTCAACCAAAGAAGTACTTTTTGAGCTTCCTAAAAATCATATCAGCCAATATATTATCGCTTAAAGCTACAGGTAATATAGCTTTAATAGGTAATATATATATTGAATATTCTCCTAATAATTATAAATATACATAAAAGTTTGGTGTTAGCAAAAAAACTGTGAACGCACTAATCCTGCGGTGGGATCAGACTAGGTATTATAAGCAACTTTTTAAATCAGAAATTTAAAAAATGTCAGTGTGCATAAAATTCCTCGCAATCTATCAATTTTATTAATGTTAATAAATACATACAGTATGTCGTCTGACCTGTATCCATGCAGTCTTGTGTTAACTGCATAATTAATAAAATGAAATTGTAAAATATATAGATTTCTTTCTGTTGCCGTTTGCACTTAGAAGTTTTATAAATCGGCAATAAAATTAACCAAAAGAGTCACAATATAACAAAAAAATTATAAAACCTATTGTATTTTTTTCTACATATTTATTCAAGAATTGCCTCTTAAGTTTTTACGCAACTGTTTACTTCTTATTAGTTAACTAGCTTACCGCCC
Source organism: Colias nastes (assembly GCA_907164665.1). Lineage (NCBI taxonomy): Eukaryota > Metazoa > Arthropoda > Insecta > Lepidoptera > Pieridae > Colias > Colias nastes. Next base: position 42,039 of record CAJQZM010042094.1, on the reverse strand, counting down.
GTGGCTTCGTCCGCTTTGTCTAAAACCTAATAAATTATATTCTAAAACCTTCCTCTTGAATCACTCTATCTATTAAAAAAAAACCGCATCAAAATCCGTTGCGTAGTTTTAAAGATTTAAGCATACATAGGGACATAGGGACAGAGAAAGCGACTTTGTTTTATACTATGTAGTGATAGTGATACTTTGGATATTATAATTTATATGTCTCCCTTACCTCAATTCTTCCAGTCTTCACGAGATATGATGGGGATTCTGGCAAAGACAAACAAAGCAGAAATCCAACAAGAGATATCGTTACACACACTGAAAGTATTGTAGTATAACTGAGCAAGTCTCCTATGATGTAGCTAAACAAACTACCACTGGTGTAGAAAAGAGCAGGCTGCAAATAAATCGTAAATATTAATATCACGCGTTTCATTAAAGAAACGAATCTTCAATGGCGGCCAAAGGACACTGACATATGGTAGGGTCAGCAGAAAAGAAAATAAAAATAACGTAAATGGATAATTATTTTATTAATTATTTCAATTTGTTTGTTGACAAACTTTTTTGTTATGGTATGAATGTATTTATATGAATTATCATATTTACGTATACAGAATGCAACAAAATCCCCATAATACTTGTAATGAGCCCATAAAACTGAACAACTTTTCCCAAAGAACTTATTCTGTCAAATACCAATAAAACATTATTTATTATCGCAAATACATAATTGTCATTGTTATGATAAAAACTATTATAGGGAAAATCAAATATATTTTAGTGATTTTACTTTTCCCTATTTTTTTGCATGCCGTACGGCCGTGTGTAAGCGAGAGGGAATGATAGCGTCATGGTAATACCGTCACGTCATGGTGTAAGACGACGATTTTGGTATCTTTGAATCCAAAGAAGTTTCACTTCTGACACGTGTGCTCAGTACACACGTTCTTTTTTTAAATAAAACAAGATATACGCGTAGGTTTCTCCATGGTGGGTGTTTTTTAAATTTTTTTCATTTAATATTCTAATCCTAGCGGAGTCGAATAAAAATCATTAATTGGTTCACCCGTTCTTGAGTTATAAAAAGTGTAACTAATAGGACTTTCTTTTATACATACTTACATAATATTATTTACATATAAATATGTACACATAGATACACAATTTGTAAATATTGTAGATTCTGCCTATTCAAAGGTTTTATTTTATAAGGTCATGTTTTATGGAATATTTTTACCACAGCACCTGTATAAACAATTTTATTTATAAACAATTTCGAAATAGCTTCAGAGTTCATTTACAAGGGTAAACATGAATATAATGCTCGGTTAGGTACTGAAAATTAAAAATGATGGTACGTGCCAAGTTTTTGCTCGACTTGGTGAACCAGATTTATGGTACAGTTCAAGTTAAGTAAACTAGCTAGTATAATGACAAATGATAAAACAACAATATTATAAATTAAAGACATTCACGGATTTTAAACGCAATTTATACGTTACTACCGCCCGCGGCTTCACCCGCATTGTCTAAAAAATTATATACTAAAACCTTCCTCTTGAATCACTCTATGTATTAAAAAAAACCGCATTAAAATCCGTTGCGTAGTTTTAAAGATTTAAGCATACAAAGGGACATAGGGACAGAGAAAGCGACTTTGTTTTATACTATGTAGTGATATTTAAAATAAGTAATATAATATAGCATTATCCCGACGTTTCAGTCTTCCCGTGATCACGCTCGCTGCAGTGTTCGAAACGTCGGGATAATAATATAATGATTAAATCGTGTTTAAAATCCGTTATTATTTGATTTCTAAATATTATAATATAGATAACAAGCTGTGCTCCGCTCCTGTTGGTCTTAGCGTGATGATATATAGCCTGTAGCCTTACTCGATAAATGGGCTATCTAACACCGATAGAATTTTTCAAATCGGACCAGTACTTCCAGAGATTAGCACGTTCAAACAAACAAACAAACTCTTCAGCTTTATAATATTAGTATAGATAATAATACATACAAAGCATCCCAGAACACCTCTGACGTTGTTTTCACTGATCTCCTTGATGTAGACGGGACAGGTGACGAAAGAAACCGCCATCATCACGCCGATCAAACTTCGGGCGATGATGAAGGCATAGAAGCTGGTGGAGCATAGCTTGAGGATCCAGATACCCTTTATAGAAAGAGATAATAGTTTATTTCCTAAAGTGTATTCGATCAACTATAACCTATTGAACATTGCACTGAAAGCTATGTAAGTAACATTACAAAATTTATAACATAAGAATAAGAAAAAAGAACTCTTTATGAAATACGATATAGGTTTTAACGAATTTTTTTACGCATGCAAGAAATGATAAGCGATATAAAGATATATTTTTAACGAATTTTTTTACGCATGCAAGAAATGATAAGCGATATAAAGATATATATATTATAAGCATCAGAAAACTGCGGAATATTCGATATTCTCAAAGGTATATCAATCCATAATTATACCTACCTAGCCATTTTTTTATCGTTTTAGGGCTGATTTTTCAATCCTTGGTTAAAACTTATTCATCGAATAACGTATTAAACTACCATTTCAAAAATGTATTCTAATTGTCCGTATTTGACAGTTTTCAGGTGACATTTAAAAATGTTCGTGTAATACTTTATTGGACGGATAAATTTTAACCAAGGATTGAAAAATCGGCCCTTACTCAGAGTGTAGGTACTATGAGAAATTTGCAAAAAAGTATACAACAAGCATACTTACAGATCCTACAACAGCAGAGACAAGTAATGTTATTTTTCTCCCATATTTATCACTTGTAAAGGCTAACAAATAGTAAAGAGGAACGGACACCAGATATGGGATAGACGCCATCCAGGATATCTGTAAAATAAAGATATTTTGAAGTGAAAACTTCTTTAGCGGCGTTGAGCACTTTTTCTGTAATGGGTATAAAATCTTAAACTCGCGTCAGGACACGTGACCTGATCGAAAAAGCGTACGGATGGAGAGTAGACAGCTATCCCCTCTCTACTACGCGCGTTTTCACTTCTGCCGGCACTCCCGGAGTGCAACCCGTCTTTTTTTTTTTTGATGATTTACTAATTAATTATTCTAGAATTGTAGCCATGTCATGGAGTAAGGCGACGATTTTGGTGTCTTTGAATCTTGCCAGCGAAGTTTCACTTCTGACACGTGTGTACACAGGCTATTTTTTTAAACTATTTCCATATGCTATGCTATATGTTCTATAATTTTGAGCAATAAAATACATTTCACAGCTTCGCAACACATGCTCGCACCACAAATTTTCCTCGCACATCTCTGGTGGAAAAGCACCCCTAGGATAAACCATTACGTTGGCTAGCTAATATGATAAAACAAGAGTATATAAGCTATACCTCAATATCAGGGAGTGGTTCTCCTCTTGGTGAGTCCTTTGATTGTAATAACAGGGCCATAGGGGACATCCAACCTAAACTGTTTCCATAGCTGAATACTGGGAGACATACTGCAAACAAAAACGTAACGTATAGATGTTTGTTATAATAAACAACGTAATGTTATGAACTAACGGTCTTACTAATAAAATGTTACCCATTCGCTTTGCAATGGATTAGTTATTGCAATAACCTGTCTTGTTTTTATGATTGACGTTTCATGTGAGCAAGAGCAGGACACAGCTATGGTAGAAATTTATCCATTGTTTAACTTTTTAGTATTAAGGCCGTATTAAGAAAAAATATGAAACCGCCTCTAGTTTCTAGATGGATCCACATTAGTACGCTATTATTATTTATTATTAAGAGGTATAACAAGGTTTCTCTAAAACTGTAAAGAGAATTAAAATCGATTCATAATTTTTTTTTTAATTTAATTTTAAAGTAGTGAAACTGGATTTTCTTAAAAAAATAATATCTCAAAAATGAGCCATTTCCGGATATAACAATATACAGTCTAATTGTTGCAAATAACCTCCCCTACCACCTCTTAAAAGGATCCGGTCTAATTACCAGTAACCCTGTATATAAATACATGTATGTACTATGTAAATACCACTGTCCTGTATGTATGTATTATGTTGCTTAATTATTGTTTTTCTTTTATGCGTACTTCCTTTTTCCTTTTTGTAGTCTATTTTTGAGTCTCACTTGCACATTAAACCATCTTTTAACAAACATATTTTATTGTTCAAAGAATGTCATTGTAATTGATTCATTTATATGTAAATGTACTCTTTCTTTCTTTCTAATTGTAAAAGCTATCATATTGTTATCTTGATGGTTTTTTATTAGTGAGTACCTACTAGAGTCTAGTTATCTTGAAAAACACGTTAATTTCTTGATAAAGTTCTAAAAACACGAGTAATAATTTAACATTGGATTTGTAATTGAGTGCATAAAAAATCGCATTACTTTTCTAGGGTCATTGCGCCAGTTCGCGTCCACTTAGTGCAGTTGGAAAGTTTGAAGGAGAAAATAAAAATGTTCCAGAACAAATTTCAACGCAAAATTTATGTAACGTGTTCATTACATAGTCTATTTTAAGATTTACTTTCAATTGTGTTGGAAATATCATGTGGTTTTTATTTATCTAGACAAATAGCAGAATTAGGCGTTTTACCCAGTTCGCGTCCAAAAATTCCAGTTTGCGTCCACCTGTGGACCAGTTCGCGTCCACCAGCTTAGAAAAGGAATTAAGAGTGTATTGGGTGATTTCTTATCAGATAAATGCAAATAAAAATTAGATTTTAATAAATTATTTATTTACGAATATAGTTATTTAACAAAAACCGGTCAAATGTGAGTGAGACTCGCACACCGAGGGTTCCGTATTAACCTGTTTTTTTTCATATGTTTTAACTGCAAATGATTATTTTTTCAATGTTTCCCTTATTAGTGCTATAAGACGTTGCTTCGTACCAAACTTCAAGTGTCTGTGTTCACGTAAAGTACCCTGTAGGTTTTGATTCCCTTGCGAATGTCGAAATTTGCGAAAATTTGCAGCATAAACGGCTGTATCTTTTGATTACTTTGGCTTATAAGTTTGATTTTTTCACTGCTTCAAGGGACCGTAGACTTGAGTATTCAATATAAATTTCAGCTTTATACCTCCACGCGTTACTGAGAAAAAGACAGAAAGACAGACCGGCAGACGGACATACAGACGGACGGATATCAAAGTGATCCTACAAGGATTCCGGTTTTTCCTTTTGAGGTTCGGAACCCTAAAATCAACATTCACTGTAAGGAAACTGGAAAAACTTATTTATATTTATCTTCTCATTATTATTAGAACTAAAAATTAACAAAAAAACAAAGTTACGTTATGTAAATAAATAATAATCAGTTCTATTAAGATTACCTACCTACCCTATGTTTTAGTTTCTATTAAATTTCTTTTTTGTTTATACTATTATTTTCTTAACCACAGTCTTATTGACTCTCATTCTCAAAGATACAAGTCTCATTCTTAGAATACCCATTTTAAAATGAAAAAATAGCATAAAAATTTGCTAATTTGAATGAAAATTTAAATTATCAACTTGTAGTCTTAGTCAAAAATTTACAATCTATTTTAAATACATATTTTAACAAACAATTCATTGCTACGTAATGAAAAACAATGTGGACGCAATATGTTCTATTGTTATGCACTATAGGTATAGTTTGCGCCCACCGTGGACGCAAAATGGAAGTTGTACAAATTCGGTGTAGTAATTCGCGTCCACCTTATTTTAGCTATTAATTGTAAAAGATATAAGCTGATTTATAATCCATACTATTCCTTGTTTTGTTAGCAAAGTAAAGAAACAGTTACATATTCAAAAATTCACATTTAACAATAAGATACTTACCGTCGAACGCGACGCTGCGCACTATTTTTTTCTCAAAATCCCGCGCGTTTTAGCTCTCTCGTTTAAAAGCCAAAATTAAATATTTTTTTTAAATAGGATAGGCGGTGCGCAGGGTTTTTTTGAATATGTGTGCATGTCTCTTATACATTGAGGTATTATCGGAAATTTTTCTTAGTACAATTTTACTTAAAGTATACTTATTTTCGTGAATTTTCTAAAAGATATCCGCAAAATGGACGCGAATAGGCATGTGGACGCGAACAGGCGCAATGACCCTATACTAATATTATAAAGAGGAAAGGTTTGTAATTATGTATGTAGGTATGTTGGTTTTCTGGTTTTCACGCATAAACTACTGGACCGATTTCAAAAATTCTTTCACCATTAGAAAGCTGCATCTTCACTGAGCTAGGTTAGGTTTTATCCAGGAAATCCCACGGGAACGGGAACTATGCGGGTTTTTCTTTAAAAACGCGGGCGAAGCCGCAGGCGGAAAGCTAGTTATATACAATTAGATGAAAAAAAAAGACGGGTTGCACTCCGGGAGTGCCGGCAGAAGTGAAAACTTGATTATTAACGTTGAGCATGTTTGATATTACGTCTTAGGTACGCTTTTTCGATCAGGTCATGTGTCCTGACGCGAGTTTAAGATTTTATACCCATTACAGAAAAAGTGCTCAACGCCGCTAAAGAAGTTTTCACTTCAAAAACCCGTCACTTTTTAGAATACTATTTAAGATATTTTGAAATTATTTGAACAACAGATATTGATATCAGTCTATTAAGTCACATCTATATTAATATTATAAATCTGAAGAGTTTGTTTGTTTGTTTGTAAAACCACGAGGCACAGCTACCTACTTAAAAATAATGGACATCGGCTGTCAATGCTTTACTTTAAAAATTGAAGACGCTAAACTTTGCGTAAATAATCTCTTATTAAACATATTTTTTTGTTAATTTGAGTATATGTAATTTGAGTATACAATAGTATTAATTATTATGGATTTTTCTCTGGTTTTCAATTACGTTTTAAAACTGTATGTATTCACGTGATAATAAAATGGTTGACTCTTTAGTAAATGCTGTAGCTATCAGATAATTAAGTAATTTACATATAAAACAGATATTGTTATTTTAAAATAATAAAAAACGACGACAATTTAAGCTACAAGTACTACTTACAATTTTTGTCATCAGACTTCAGAGACAGTTTATTTCTTTATACAAATCTATACTAATATTATAAAGCTGAAGAGTTTGTTTGTTTGTTTGAAGGCGCTAATCTCAGGAACTACTGGTCCGATTTAAAAAATTCTTTCGATGTTAAATAGCCCATTTATCGAGGAAGGCTATATATCATCACGCTACAACCAACAGGAGTGGAGCTACGGGGGTGAAACCGCGGGGAGCATCCAGTGAGATTATAATATAGAATATCACTTTAGTACCTATCTATATCTGCATAACATTTAGATCGGGCAGAATGGGAAAACATGTAAATAAACTTGACTTTAATCAGATATATTTAATTCAAACGTTGTCCACTTATCCAGGATGGATAAATATACGATGGAATAATAAAATAATTTCATGATCATGAGTTAATTTTATTAATTAAGCGAGTTTTTCTTTTTTTAACTTTATGTATTTAAACCATTCAATATTAACTTCAAAATATATGAAATTTATGATATTTTCTCTTGTAATAGCAATTCAATTCAGATACCTAAATATATCGTAATTTTGTTTTTTGGAATTAATCATCGTCACAAGTCGTTAGCATCATTTAAGAATCTTATTATGGTAACATTCCAATTCTTAATTATTGTGTAAAAATACATTTCTTTCAAATGTCAGTAGCTCGATGATGTAGTCTCGGTACTACCATCGACCGCGCAAGGTGTGCGCCCTGAGTCATTATTTAATATTATTTCACATATCTACCTAATTATAATTAATTATGGAGAGTTATTTAAATTCTCCGACATATTATAAGAAAATACTATATATTATAAGGTTCATAATATTTAAGGTCCAATATATTTTAAGGGGCAGGTGGGCCACTTGATGTTAAGTGGTCACCACCACCCATAAATACCTACTTGTAACACTAGTGTTTTTTCTTATGCTTATTTAAATAAAACAGAAATATAAAATTATAAAAAAGTAGTTTATATCTTGATATGTATTATAATTAATACATCGAGCATTGTATTATATTACTAGCACTATGCACTTGAGAATGCTTATTGATCCATCACAGACAGACGTTAGATATTTTTTTTTTGTATAGCTACTTATTTGTGTTTGTTATTTAAGACCAAAAAGCGCTTCTGAAAGTCTAATATAATTTTTAATTGTTTGATTTTGAGTTTGAATTATAAATTTGTTTGAAATACACAAGTGTGCCTATTAAGTAGGTATGGCAAATTTCAATTTAACACGCTTAATGTTTTCCTTCATAGGTGTATATTAAATGTAAAAATTTTGTTTAATTAGAGAAACATGTGTTTCAAAATACTAAAGGTTCATAATATTATCCCAACTAATATTATAATTAATTACAATTAATGTGAAACTTGGATTGGGTTTGGATGAAATTTGGTACAGAGCATGATTCCTGAGAAAGGACATAGGATAGGTTTTATCCCGGAAATTCCGCGGGAACGGGAACTATACGGTATTTTCATTGAGTACGCGGGCGAAACCGCGGGGGGAAAGCTAGTATGGAATATATTTACGACAAAATATTTATCTACAGATTCAATCTATTGGTCTGTTATCTTTATTCATTTTGTATTATTTCAAGTATTAGGAAAAATTAATACCTATTTTATAATGTAACTATAAAATCGTGCTACAATAAATATTGATTCAGATGGTCCACGTCGAAAGAAATAAAAATTATATATGTTTACGACTCAATTTAGAACTCATGTATTACTTGTCTTACAAGACTGAAATAGCAATGAAAATAATTGCGTTTCTTTTAAGTATTATTGGTAATATTTATTTGTTTCCGTAGGTTGATAATAACATTGCGGTCAAATGCCTGAATAGTTTTTGGAAAAAAAAAAATCATTTATCTTATTGTACTATTATCTACTTTTACTTAGCTTTAACCCGACTTTACAGATTTTAATATTTCAAGATTTTTTTTTTATTGTCAATAGGAAAGGGCTTGACCACAATCTCGGCTGAGATGTGGTCTAAGATGGAACGCGCTTCCCTAGAAGGTACCTGTTCACTCTACGCTTGAAGACCCCTATAAGATAGACTTTTAATACGAAAACATTCAGAAAAACTGCATCAAATTTCATGCATGTTTTTATTTTTTTTTTATAACGTTATTACTATAATAACGTTATAAAAAGAAAAAAAAAAACAGTCGTTGTGGACTTGTGGCTATCGGCTCTCATTAAAACATATTGATGGTAATCAGTTTTCTTAAATACCTACCTTTAATGAACGGACCATCAGCCAGAAATAACTTTACTATTTACATAGATAAATAAATAATATTGTTTTTTATAGATACTCACACGTTACAGCACATAATATTTGATTGATTTTACTTCGAAATGACAATAACCATTTCATATTCACGACTTCACAACACGACACAATCGTTACGACTACATAAAACACATTTGTAATTAATGTATAATTCTCTTTTTAATTCTGTCATTAATTTATGGTGTTTAAGAATTTTTGGGTTATATAGGATGTTCTAAATGAGTAAGCCTTACAAAATACTAATAGTAAATTAGTATAAGTGATAATCAAATTAAACGGTTAATACATTTTTTTATTAATTAAATGCATTGCAGCGCGTTCCTTCGTAGACCACATCTTAGCTCAACATCAGGCGAGATTGTGGTCAAGCGCTTCCCTATTAACAATAAAAAAAAAATAGATTTTACAACGTTTTTCAATAAGTATACGTATGATATTTTGAAACTATCCAGTTATGAAAATATAATTATAAATGCATTTAAATATAACAAAACACGAATAACTGTATCGTAAAATTACAATCCATACTAATATTTATAAATGCGAAAGTAACTCTGTCTGTCTGTCTGTTACTCAATCACGCCTAAACTACTGAACCAATTTGCATGAAATTTGGTACGGAGATATTTTGATACCCGAGAAAGGACATAGGCTACCTTTTATTGCGAAATATGTACCACGGGCGAAGCCGGGGCGGACCTCTAGTAATATTATAAATGCGAAAGTGTGTTTATTCGTTTTAATGTGACATGGCCATGGGTAACTTTTGACAGCGGTGAAACGACTCATACTAATGCGAATTTAACATCAGGGGAATCCGCGGGCAAAGAAAAATATATGAATATTGTTTTCAATAAAAATGATGATGATGATATTGTTCATGAAATTAATAATGATTCCATAATTCCAGGACCCTGGTGAAAGCGCCCAACGACCGGGCGAGTTTATACGTTCGCTAGCTATGCAGATACTGAGCCATTCTGCGCACGCGCGGCCTGTGGATAGAGAGCATAGCGTACGGGATGTGGGTGGGAATAGGTGGGTGGTTGGTAGTACTTTAATCAGTCGTAAAAATTTCCAATTTTAGGAAGATTAGAAAAATGATTTTAACAATAGTTAGGGAAATTTCGATTGACAGAAAAATTTCCATAAGTCGGGAAAATTTCTATAAGCTGGAAAATTTCCATAAGAAAGGAAAATTTCTATACGCCAGGAAAATTTCTATAAACAAGGAAAATTTCTATACGTCAGGAAAATTTCGATAAGACAGGAAAATTTCGATAAGATAGGAAAATTTCTATCCGTCAGGAAAAATTCTATAAGCCAGGAAAATTTCTATACGTCAGGAAAATTTCTATGCGTCGGGAAAATTTCTATAAGCCAGCAAAATTTCTATACGTCAGGAAAATTTCTATACGCCAGGAAAAATTCTATTAGCCAGGAAAATTTCTATACGTGAGGAAAATTTCTATAAGCCAGGAAAATTTCTATCCGTCAGGAAAAATTCTATAAGCCAGGAAAATTTCTATACGTCAGGAAAATTTCTATACGCCAGGAAAAATTCTATTAGCCAGGAAAATTTCTATACGTGAGGAAAATTTCTATACGCCAGGAAAAATCCATAAGTCGGGAAAATTACGATAAGCCCGGAAAATTTCTATACGTCAGGAAAAATTCCATAAGTCAGGAAAATTTCTATGCGTCGGGAAAATTTGTATAAGCCAGCAAATTTCTATACGTCAGGAAAATTTGTGTCAGGAAAAATTATATACGCCAGGAAAATTTCTATAGGCTGGAAAATTTCCATAAGAAAGGATAATTTCTATACGCCAGGAAAATTTCTATACGTGAGGAAAATTTCTATACGCCAGGAAAAATCCATAAGTCGGGAAAATTACGATAAGTCGGGAAAATTTCTATAAGAAAGGAAAATTTCCAGAAGTCCGGAAAATTTCTATACGTCAGGAAAATTTCCATAAGTCGGGAAAATTTCTATACGTCAGGAAAAATTCTATAAGCCAGGAAAATTTTTACACGTCAGGAAAATTTGTATAAGTCAGGAAAAATTATATACGCCAGGAAAATTTCTTTACGTCAGGAAAAATTCTATAAGCCAGGAAAATTTCTATACGTGAGGAAAATTTTCTCTTTGCCGCAAAAATTTCTATAAGTCAGGAAAAATCCATAAGTCGGGAAAATTTCGATAAGACAGGAGAATTTCTATACGTCAGGAAAATTTCTCTTTGTGGGGAATATTTCTATGTCAGGAAAATTTCGATAAGTCAATAAAAAATAATATTATAGATAAATTATGATAAAATACGTATTTAAGGCGATAGAAACGATTCAACTATAAATTTATATTTAAACATGGTATGCATAATAAATAACCTTATATTTCGTGTTTCTCAGAAATAATTCAGAAGAGAACCTAATACAACGGTTCCGTAAGATGGGAGAGGATACGGAAGATTGCTCTAAACCGTTGTTAGGCGATAGTGAAGGTAATATTATTATTTATTTAATTAAGTATTTAATTTGATAGATAAATTAAAAAATTTAATCAGAGAGATAATGTAAAAAGCAGTTTTAATCCTACTAATATTATAAATGCGAAAGTTTGTGAGGATGTGTGTGTGTGTGTGTTTGTTACTCTTTCACGCAAATACTACTGAACCGATTACAATGAAATTTAGCACACATATAGAAGGTAACTTGGATTAACACATAGGGTAGGTTTTATCCCGGAAATCCCACGGGAACGGGAACTATGCGTGTTTTCCTTTGAAAACGCGGGCGAAGCCGCGGGCGGAAATCTAGTTTTGTAATATTTATCACTTCTACGTAAATAGGTACATTTTTAACCGACTTCAAAAAAAAAAGGAGGAGGTTATCAATTAGGCTGGTATATATATTTTTTTACTCCTATTGGTACGTAATGTTATATTCAGAATTAACTAGCTGTTGCCCGCAGCTTCGCTTGCGTGGAAAATATAATTTTTCATCCGCTATTATCCCCTGCCTTGGGAGTAGAATTTATCAAAATCGTTTCTTAGCGGATGCGTACGTCCTACATCTACCTGCATGCCAAACTTCAGCCCGATCCGTCCAGTGGTTGGTTGATACATCACTATAATTGCTATAATGTCAGTCAGTCAGTCAAGTTTGAGATATACCTATATATTTAGATACCATTTGCTAGGTTAAGAAAAATATGAATCGATAAATTAATGTTGCCAAAACCTTTACTTCCCTGCTCATATTCTAACCACTAATATTACTATTTACTAGTACACGAATTCTAGTAGGATACATACTAATTGATAATTTAGGTTCCATTTGTAATTACACGGTCTAGGTATGTAGGTAAATGTGTATTGGAAGAGGCCTTCGTCCAGCAGTGGACGAACAAAGGCTGGTAATGATGATGATGATGATGTAGGTATCTCATCAGAATCCGTTGCGTAGTTTTACAGATACAAAGGAACGGATAGACAGCGGGAAGGGGCTTTGTTATATACATTCTAAGTTTTATACTATGTAGTGACGGTAACTAAAACATCCTGTAGTCAAAAATATTTATAATGAGAGATTAAAAACGAGTTTTGAAACGATAAAACGGTACAAAACAGCCATTAATTATACTTCGTTTAAAATAAGTCATTATTATGAGTGAGTAAAAATGTATTTATTTACTTTTGCTAAAAATTATTACAGTTATACGAAGTAGATAGTATTATTATTTATTTCTAGTTTATATCGATCAAAATCATTAAATATTTTTTCGTAGTTTATCTTATCAAGGCCTACCAGATAGTAAAAAACGAGAATTTTATGAATAATAATTTTATTGGTGTTCACCTATTCCCTTAGAATTTAGATCATTGAGTTAATGATCTAAGCCTATTCCTGTTTGACAAGATTTTTTCTAAATTTAGAAACTTAACTCCTTAGTTAAAACTAGTTGCTCACATCGACTGCCCAGCTAGACATTTTTTATGTGTTTTGCATATTTTGAAACTTATTAATTTTACTATTCTAATAAATAATAATAACGTAATGTATTCGACAAATCTAAGAAAGAAAAATCTTATAAAATCGCTTCATAAGTTGAAATAACTATATTACATTTATTTAGATGATAAAATATTATATGTATATTAATGTTATATTATATGTAGTATATAATATAGTTGTATATTATATAAGCTAACAGTAAAGGTATTTTGAAAATAAAAATACGAACATTAAACCACTAAACATTTATTTCTTTTAGTTTTATTCATTGAGCTATTATTACTACGTATAGAGGAGACACGACGAACAAAATCTGTGCGCCAAAATCGGCGGCGCGGGGCGACTAGTGAGTCATAGATTAAGCGATGTCATCGACTCACCGCCATAGAGGCGAAACTTTGTAAATATTCTGCCTATTTCTTATCAATTATGAACAATCAACGTAACAAAAAAAAATATATTCATATAATTAATCTAATAAATAAATTATTAATAAACTTATCAATTAAAAACTGTTCAATTAAAACCAATCAATGTAACAAAAAAAAATTCATACGTAGGTAATTTATTTTCATATTTTCATGATTGAACCTTTTTTTCAAATAATATCCTCAGTACAATATTTTCTAAAAATGTGTAAAATTATTATTTTCCACTATTGAAATTTACGTCATGTAATATTATTACTATCTAAACATCTTTCATACCAAATGCCATTTCTTAAATTTTTACTCTATGACAAATGACACAAAATGGCGCCCGCCAAAAATTTTGCTCGAACCAAGTTTTAAAAATTATTATCTAGTTACTTACCGATAAAAAGTTATTCCTTTGCACTTTTCCGTATTATTTGTATTATTTATGCAATATCGTAACACACACGAAGGCATATTTGATGAGTTTCACTTTAAAACAAACAAAAAATGAGGGTGACATTCGCGCCAATGAGCGAGCAAACGACTGAGTGCACATAAGCCATATGACCTATGTTGAGTGGAACATAAGTGATGTAGGCGGTGTCGTCTCCATACGTAGTAATAATATCTCAATGGTTTTATTTACATTATAATCTGGTTAATTGTTTTGAAATTTTTTTTTTTAATTAATAACATTTCACAATTAAGTCTGATTCAGAATGTTGAAATTCTTGATTGAGTTATATATTTTGTTAATAGAAAATGAAATGCGAAGAATATATATTTTCTTTTTTATAAAAAAAACATTTACAACACATTGACATAATTATATTTCATTCAAATACTAAAATAAACCTAGTAGGTAATTATGACAAAAATTTAAATACAATTTAAAATAATTTAATTAATCACAATTATATTATAATCTACTTATTTAAATCAGAAAACATAAAAATACGTAGATATTATAAATAATAATATAGGACTGATAAAATACAATCCTCGTCAAACAAATGACCACTCTGAAGTGTGCTACAAGTTGAGATGCAAATACAATATACAATGAGTTAGAGAAGGATAGACTGATTGTGATTTAAGATTGACTTCAGAGTGGTCAAGGTTTACACATTATTTTTTTTTAATATATTTTTTTTTTAGTAAAAGCATTTATGTAATCAGTCATTGTAATAAAATTAATTATAAGCCTCTTTACTTCATTGCAAACACATTGATACATTTTAATTACTTTTTTAAGGAAATTACGTCAAATTATTCAATGTTTGTTAATATAATTACTATATGACCTATTTTTCATATCTATTTGATAAAATAAAAAATGTGCCTGTTGGTAACATCTTGAATTTTAAATAAATGTATGATTTTTTTAATTAATCTAAGGGCTGGATCGATTTTGATGCAACTTCCAATGTCATTTCTTAAAATATTAATACACGTTAAACACTAATATTTTTTAATCATAAAACACTTACTTATTTGATATTATAAATAATTCAGATAGTATCAAAATAATAATTTGCATTTTATAATAAACGCTAGCCTCCAATTAGTAAATGCACAATATTAAAATACTTATGCTAATTACTATATAGGAACATTCTTCAAACAATCACAATGTCATTTTTTACTATTATGTATGTGTTATCATCACAATAAACATCTTAACAAACATAAACTATTTCAATAATATTACTTATCTAAATATTTAAACACAATTATTCTACATCTTTCTTTCCTACTGTCCTTTCTTTCTTTGGTCGTAAATCATTATAAATCTCTTCTAAACTTCTATTCCTTGTTTCAGGAACGCTAAATATAACATATAATGCTGTTAATAGACACATAGTGCCGAAGAAATAAAATGCTGCGTAGACTCCTATTGACTTTGCTAGCGGCTTAAAGAAGAGTAATTGGAAGAAGTCAGCTATGGAAGCGATCGCCATGGTTGTTGCTAATACTGATCCACGGTACTGTAAAGAAGAATATGATTACGGTTATTTTATGGTTGAAAAATGTTACTTTTTGGAATGCGTAAGGTTCGAAGGTTCGACGAGGTTTCGACAAAAATCACAGGGATCATCTATTTATTTTGTCGTTCATCGTGCGGTTCTTTAAAAAATTGCTGAAAATTACGTTAGTGGACAATTCCTATAATATAGCTCGAAACCATTTATATTAAGAAAAGCGGAAAATGCACCGAAATGTAGGCAACGCACTTTTTAGCTTGCAAAATTTCAATTTAGTATCTAATCCCGGACTATCACAGCTATGTACTATCTATCTATCATAACAATATTCATAGAAATTACTAACGTCACAGTATTAAAATTCTTTACCAAAATTTGAAAATGTATATACAATATACAGTTTAAAAACAAAATGAAATAAATAATATCACAGCCAAAGCCATACATAATATCTCCACAAAACTCACCTTATAAGAGAATATTTCACCCGTGATCACCACAGATATAGGCATAAGTCCAGCTGCATCACAGAAGATGCACAAACACAGGGTGATGACGGGGATCCAGGCTGAGGTGGTGATGTTCAGGTCGGTGATGAGGAACCACGTGGCGAGCAGGCACATGCTGAGGCCAGATGCGAGGCAGGTGATGATCATGAGTTTCTGGAAGATAAGATATTAGTGTAAGAAGGAGTAGGTGGTAGTGTGGTTATAAACGATTTGAATGGTTAAGTGTCCATCAGTTCGTATGTGTAAGTCTATATTAAAGTTGTATATACCTCACTGATTTTAATAATTGTAACTGGAGTATGTAGTGAAACTTATCAAATATGTAAAAACATTCTGATTAATCGATTTTGGCAACGTTTTTATAAAGTCTAGGCCCTAGGCTATTATTTTTCGTATGTTGCATGATTTTTACAATAAATGAGCTATCCAACATATTTTTTTTTACTTCAAAGCAGTTGTTTCTATGATAGGTAAGCTGGTGAAGACAAAAGAAATTCTTTAGTTAGTGACCATAAAAATCATTCATGGTTTGGTAGATTTTTTATGCATTTCTGGAGACCCTAAAAACCGGTATTAACTATTTCTAAACATCTAAGTAGGGTAGTGTTTCTTCACACAACAACGCTTGCCGGATCAGCTTGTCATAGATTTACATTTCTACGGCTATCTTGTATTTATACAGACCTTTCTACCACACCTCTCCACGACACTCGACGCTAGCAGGGATCCGCTCAACTGCACGACTCCCAGCATCATAGCCTGCTGGTTAGGGCTTAGTACCAGACCCGTGTCTTCTTTGGACGCCAGGTTGAAGATGTCTCCAGCGAAGTTCAGGACTGGTACCGCACCACAGACTTCCCTGGAGAGAGCAGCGACCAAGGCTATTTGGAACGCCTTGGAGAGGATTTTGTCTGTTACTGAAATATTAATATAATGTTATTATTACGTAGTATCTATTTATTGATCTGTGTATAATTTTAATTTGAAGCAAGATAAAAAACAAGATAACTTAAATAATACCGAATTATATTAAAATAGTGAAGAGCGATTACTGTTTTCATTCATCTTTCTTTTCAAGTTTTATAATGTAATGGATTTCATAACGAAAAAGGTTGCCCAGAAAGTAGGAAATTTGAGAAAACTCATGGAATATTCAATGCCTTTCCTCCGCAATTTGCGTGTTTCAGCCAACTATTGGTTTAATATAAAAAGCAACTTAACGATGCATAAATTTATTTAGAAATACATTAAATAATAATCTTACGTATGCTTTTCAACATGAATTGTTTATTCTCCTCATCCTTTCTCTGTTCTTTCGTAATAACCTCTATTTCTTCGTGTATCACCGTGTCCATGGAATTTCTACATCTGAGCCAAGCTAGTGCAGATGCTGCTTCCTATAAATTGATAATAAAGTTATACATCATCATCACATCACAATATTTAAACATAGGTAGATAGTATTTTGTTATCCACGAAATATTAAATTGAATGAACATTATAATAATTTTAAATAGCTCTTTGGCCGGAGATAACAAGTTAAGGGGTTAAATTTCTACTGGTGAAGGAAGTTTCTTAACTAGTCAAGTAGTCTAGTTACAATTTATTCATTTTAATCAAACCAATAAAACGATTAGAAAGTTGATATTTCATACCTCGACTTTTCCTTTCTTCACAAGATACGAGGGCGACTCCGGCATCGCAAGGAAGACCACAAAATGTATAACAGGTATTGATAAGAACACCCATAAGATTGTAGTGTAGTTTAAAAGGTCGCCAATAATATAGGCGAATAGACTGCCTGTGCCTGCAAAAAGCGCTCCCTGAAATGTATATAAAATAATAACAATACCACAGAAAATATTATAAGTACTATGTTAATACTATGCTATATAATCGAGTATTTTGGAATTAAAGAAATTGCAAGTCATCAATAAATGTTCAATTGTAATAAGCAACGAAATTCTGAATATAATGGAATGAAATAATTGGTTTGTTCAATAAAAGTATTACTATATTTATCAGCAGGCGCTAAATTTAATTGATACTGTAACTTTATATTTAAAGCATTAATTCGAAAAAAAAACGTAATTGTAAAAATATGTAATGACGTTTTGAAAGTGCTTCTAAAAGAAGTCTAATTGAATAAATAAATGTTTGAGTTTGAGTTTGAGTTTGAGTCTAATCCAAAACACAACACACGACAGTAAAAAAATGAGACCGTAAATTAAACTGTGATATTCAGTGACGCTGCTTTAAAATTAAGACGACATATTCAAAGAACTTACCCAGCATCCCAAAGCGCCTCGTATACTGTCCTCACTAATCTCCTTTATATAAGTCGGACAAGTGACACACGACCCGGCCATGATGATTCCAACCAGAGTCCGTGCGATTATGAACACCCAGATGTTCATGGAACAAAGCTTGAGTAGCCATATTGCCTGAAACAGTTACATCTAAATAAGTTCTGGAAGGTTATAGAAGATTTAATTAAAACGACAAATAGTGTACTTATCTGTGAGATTTTTTATTAATTTTATCATTACAAATAGTATGATAATACTAAAACAATTGTTTTTTTTTTTTTTGTAAAATGCGTGAATGTGAATTTGAAGAATATTTTTTGTTGCATAGTGTATTTATCAAGGATATGAAAGCACATGCAAAATTCTCTATCTATTTTTTAAGGATTGTCTTTGCAATATTTTAATCTATCCTTCCTCGATAAATAGACGGGCAGTCTACACGTCATATTTCAATTCGAATCAGTAGGTAGTTCCTGAGATAAGCGCGTTCAACCAAACAATATCTTCAGCATCACAATATAAGTACTTATATATGTATATGAAGATCAATAATACTTACTGCCCCAGCCAAAGACATGAATAGCAGCGTGGTTTTCCTACCCAGTCTGTCTCCCAAATACGCCATGAGGTATGTAGCTGGCACGCAGGAAAGATACGGCAGTGATGCCATCCAGGATATCTGGAATATTAGAACTAAAATGAAACCTTAAGAAAATTAAGAAAGTTTTTGTTTTTTGCGTAACAATGAGCTATGAAAGTAGTGGTTTTCAAAATATTTTACTAGTTGCTACATTATCCTGATTGATAATATTTTTTGCTTTGTTTCGTTCCGGGTTAATCTGAGCAGTGAAAAATGCGGCTTGTAAGAAAATATGCATTAAATAAATGTAAAAAATATCCCTGTCCGTGTGCGTCTGTAAAGTTTTCACGCCTGAACTACTGAAACAATTTTAATGAAATTTGCCAATACTTCAGACAGAATGTGGGTGAAGCCTTTATCCTAGCAACAATAATATAATTTTTTATCATTAATATTTTACTCAAAGACCATCAAATTGGCACTTTAAATTACATACTCCACTGTATTCTTCACTAATAAATAATTAAATAATGTAATACTTAGTGTAATTATTAGCATGTTAACTATGTTATTTTTATCTTGTCTACGTACAACATAATACTTTCTTGTATTTTACGATCGCATTGTGAAAAATAAACTGTTATTTCATATCAGTAATGTATTTTTTATTGTTAGTAATCACTGTATATTGAAAATATATTGATAACGCAGTGTAAAAAATATTACAAAAAAGACAAATAATATGAAAATAAATTGGATATTTTTTGATGCTATCATTAATTTATTCTGATTATTTTTCCG
>CAJQZM010042094.1:167-13236 GCA_907164665.1 Colias nastes | reverse complement strand
TCAAAATGTAAAAACACATTAATTTCAAATTAAGTCATTAAAGGATTAATTAATTCATTCTTAAAATATTGCAAAAAAATATAATATGAAGGAAGAAAATGGAAGTGTTGACCCGTGTCCGAAAAATGTCTCAATAGTTACAGTACGTAGTTATTCTTATAAAATACATACCTGCTTATATTATAATCACACAATTACAGTTTTCAATATAGTAAACTTTGCATAAGTAATATCTATAATTTAATTTATTACTTGCTCGTTACCACGTTTACATAGTTTTATATTAACGTTAATACTTTTCTAGATATAATTATTAATACATTTACAATACAGGCAATATTTTATTTTAGTAATTAGACAAAATTTCATTTTACAAATTTCCCACTTTCACAGCAGTATATTATAATATAACAGTATTGACATAAACTGAACGTTAATAATTGAAGCACATTTAATTTCGTGACAGTATATTCGAAATTACGTGATTGTAAAAACAATTTAACAGTATTTTCAATAGACTATTGCTTATTTTGCGATAATATGCTAGGAGACGTGTAACTTCTGTGTATGTTTGTAGAGATATCTAGAGATTTTTTAGTTATAATGCAAAAATGTAAAACAGATTTCGCTCATCATCATCATCATCACTACATAGTATAAAACAAAGTCGCTTTCTCTGTCCCTATGGCGTCTTTCCAAACTATACAAGGCCAGCACGCAACGGTGTGAAACTAATCACGTATAGTTTGGAAATAACTTTTTTACAAAGTTCTTCCATTCTATACAACAGCAGTACGCAAATACTCGCGTATACTTTGTAGTGAAGTAAGTTAAGAATAGCGCTCCAAAATATACAGCGCCAGTACGCATGCGGACTAATCGTGTATGTTTCGAAGTAAGCGCGCCGTCTTTCCATTGCTCGCGTTTATATTATGGTATTGCTGTTTTAAAATCTATTATGTATTACAATTCATGTGTTTGTAATGTTGCATACTGATCGTATATTTTTTTGTATCGAGGATGCTTGTGTCTTCGTTCCCGACAATACTGCACGACTTACAATTGACAATAGTGCTAAAATGTAAGAATCTAATAAGTCCAGAAGAAGACGGTTGCGAGGCGACGGAGCCCCGCTTCGCGGGGCTCCTATTTTTGTGTAGTTAAAAAAAACATGAACCTAACCTAACCCATAGGTACCCTTATCTGTTACCTATTTATTTTCCTAAGCTTACCTAATAATATTTTTATTCCATATTTTACTAAATCAATAATAATCAAGAATAATAAAAGTAGATAGATATAGCTGTACCTACAAGTCTTTGATTACCTATATATTTATTATTTCGCTCAAGCGCAAGTGGTGGTGGTGTACCTAGTAGGTATATTTAGTTATATTTTGCGTACTGATCGTGTATAGTTTGGAACGAAGAAGCCAGCATCCGCGTTACAAAGTATACACGATCAGTACGCAAAATTCGTGTATATATTGTAATAACAAACTTAAAAACAGCATTACAAAGTATACACGAGCAGTTTCCTATGGTTGCGTTCTGGCTATGTATAGTTTGGAAATACGCGTCCCTATGTCCCTTTGTATGCTTAAATCTTTAAAACTACGCAACGGATTTTGATCCGGTTTTTTTTATAGATATAGTGATATGAGAGTGATTCAAGAGGAAGGTTTTAGTATATAATTTATTCGGTTTTAGAGGGTTTTAGACAAAGCGGGCGAAGCCGCGGGCGGTAAGCTAGTTTTATTATATTATACTTATAGGAAAACGATAGAATTTAGAAATAATCAGTGAAGTTTTGAAGATTTTTTGTCATTGAAGGCAACACAAATGTAAAGTGTAAACAAAAAATAAATAAACTGGACATATGAATCATTTACCAGCACACGTCTTTTTCTTATACAATCAATTATGTTCTAAAACTGAGTTTAAATCATGTATTCTAGGAAAATAGTCTAAATTGAGCACTAGATTGATACGAAACGTTGTTTTGAAGTCACCCA
Source organism: Colias nastes (assembly GCA_907164665.1). Taxonomy (NCBI): domain Eukaryota; kingdom Metazoa; phylum Arthropoda; class Insecta; order Lepidoptera; family Pieridae; genus Colias; species Colias nastes. The sequence continues at coordinate 11,222 of CAJQZM010042094.1, read as the reverse complement.
AGCATTCATAATAATATATAACTGTATATAACGACTCATAATAGTATGTACTTTAGTTTAAAATATCTACGTTATCGCAGGTATAGAAATTTTAGATACGATTTAGATACGATTAGATAGATACGATGGGAAAGAAGCGAGTAAATCCGTCTAGAAGCGTCTATCCAATCTTTATTTAATCCTATCCTATTCAATGAAATTTAGCACTGCACATATAGAGGGTAACTGGGATTAACACATAGGATAGGTTTTATCCCTGAAATCCCGGAACGGGAACTATGCGGGTTTTTCTTTAAAAACGTGGGCGCGGGCGGAACGCTAATAATTAATATTACTTATAGTTAATACAAAACAACAAAATAGGTTATCAATTCCATACGCTTGTTTATTATTGGAACTACGAAATATACTTAATAATATAATTATTATTAAAATAATACCTACTTAATAATCTATTTGGGATTCCAAACAAATAGGAACCTACATATATTTCTAACAGCTATTTTGACTTGTTTATATTTTGTCAGTGAAAATGTGAAGAAAATTGGTTCACGAGTTTAAAGAAAAGATGTTTATATTGAGAAATGTGAAGCAAATATCAACTACTGAACGTTTATTTCTTCCTGATTTATATTTACAAGTTTTTTATCATATTTTACGTAAAACAAGAAAAGAAAATTTTTCTTTATATTACCGAAATCGTAACCACAACAATCTAATAGATACTCTGTGTTTGCAAAAAATGAACAAACAGACAAACCTATTTATAAACAACCAGGACCTCACCTAACAATGTCTGAGACGCCCACTCTAGATAGAATTAAAGCATCCTAGAATCGTAATTCCCAGTTCAATTATATAATAACTGATAATGCATGCCATTTGCTCTTGTATTTTGAACTCACACACAATGTCAAACAATTTTAATTCTAATGTAAATGGTCACAACCATATTTTAACGTCAGGTGGCCTACCTGCCCCTTTGCTACTTCTGCCATAAAAAAGTAAATGTTGAGTCAAAATTTTTGTATTGAAACATACTATAATTCAATATTACTAGGTATCTACTTAATTATATGACATGATACCTACGTATAGTTTAAAATCTAACTAAATAAATTCCCACTGAATTGAAATTATAATACACTAGCTTTCCGCCTTCGCCCGCGTTTTCAAAGAAAAACCCGCATAGTTCCCGTTCCCGTGGGATTTCCGGGATAAAACCTAGCCTATGTTGCTCAGTGAAGATGGCTTTCTAATGGTGAAAGAATTTTTGAAATCGGTCCAGTACTTTATGCGTGAAAACCATACATACATACATATTACATACATACATAATTACAAAGTTTTCCTCTTTATAATATTAGTATAGATAACTACAAATACAAAAGAATGAAACTAAATTAAGGAATAAAATAACAATGAATAAATAATATTTCAATGCCAACGCGTGGTGTATAATTTTAAAACTGTTATTTAATTTCAAACACTTAAACAAATAACATACCGTAACTGAAAGAAGAAATTTAACTCTTAGGAAACCTTTTCATGTTAATTCTTCGTATACGATTCATGTTAAACTCGATCATTTTTTTAATAAAATTTGTAAAAAAAAAACAGTAAAAAACACAATTTAAGAAACACTGGTTTTTAGTAGAACAGAAAACCAACTACAGTAGAACCTCTATAAGTCGAATATCAAGGGAGACGCCAAAAAATTCGAGTAATAGAGTTTTCAACTTATGGAGGATTTCGACTTAGGCGGTTTTTGATTCGACATAAAGAGTTTGAGGTTTATTCTTATAAATTTTTAGTTAGAGAGGTAAAATAAATTAAAATTCAACTAGCAGAGGTGACCAACATATTTTTATTTATTATAAATCAACATTATTTAAAATCATTTTAAAATAAAAAATATATAATAGATAATTTGGTTGTTCTCTATAAAGAGCATTGTCTAATCTATAAAGAGCAGAAAATTCTTCTTCTTCAGAGTTACTGGTTTGCTCTATAAAATTACGTAAGGTATTCAATGCGGTTTGCGCCTCTTTGATGGAAACCCATGGAGCGCATGTATGCACGTCTTCTATGTCATCTTCGGTTTTCTGAGCTACTGAATCGATAATTTAGTCATCAGATAATGCAAACACGTGTTTACGTGAGTCATAAATTTATTATCGTATACTCCTAAAATTTTTTCTAAGAAACAATAGTGTACTTACATTGTCGGCAAGTTCTTCAAGGGAAGGGAACAAAACATTTTTTCGAGATTTGGAGGTTTTTGACTTATCGAGGTTCGACTTAACGAGGTGCTACTGTATTATTATAATATTATGTGTGTATTAAGAGTTCTATTTTCGCGTGTTTTCATACCTACTTCTTTATCTTTGTTTATAATAAAAAAAATATGTATGTAAGGTCGGTTGTAGTGATTTCAAAATTGCTGGCACTAATTTGAAAATGTTTTTGTAATGCATATTAATTAAAATAAATGGGTACCTAATTTAAAAATAATTCCCTGATTGCTGAATTTATGGAATATATTATATTTTAAGTAGGTACAAGTACTTCTTCATTATATTACCTTCATTACTTCATGCTACTATAAAATATTATAATGTACATCTATAATTAGCAGGTTGCCTGGAAGAGATCACCATTCGCGATAAGACTGGCTTTTCCCACACTCTTGTAGGCCTTTCATATAAATATATCTACAGATGAAATCGCGAGTATGGACCAGTTTTTATTATCTATATTTGCTCATTTATCAGAGATCATAACTGGCATATAAATATTATTTAAATCTATCAATGATATTATATTGTCCGATAAGAAAGATCACATAAACTATCGCAAACAAGGAAAAAGAAAGAAAAAACTGGATGGTCTTAACTACTAATGTATAGTTAGTTAAGAGATATTTTTACAAATTTTTTTGAAGTGAAACTTCTTTTGGCGCGTTGAGAGCAAAATTTCAATGTCGCGTCATGGCAATACCTTCACGTCATGGAGTTAAAGGCGATGATTTTGGTATTTTTTAATCTTGCCAGGAAGTTTTACTTCTAACACGTGTGCTCGGCACACACGCTCTTTTTTTATAACACATGTCTTAAATATGGAAATACATAGTTAAAAAACTTAAAACTTTACCTATTATTCGTTCCATTTTGTAATAGCGGGGTTTCACAATCAACACTACCGCACTGCATTTTATTATAAACAAAGTAATAATTAAATCTATATTATTATACATTTTATCTTCTTGTAAGCCGGTCAAGTTATGATTATTTGAGTGGAGCTGTTTACAAAATTACAATCTTGCATATTGTACTATCTATATAAGTATATAGTACAGTGGTTAATGATAGATAGGTACATCTACATTCTACAAGAGGTATTGGGTTCAATTTTCAGTGAAACCAATAGATGTAAAATATAAATTATGGAATTGTGTGAAATATTACCTACGGTCCTCACGAGTCTTCTTAAAACAATAGTTAACGTTTTTTTAAATTCCATTATATCTATAACTAGCTGTGCTCCGCGGTTTTACCCACATTGCTCCGCTCCTGTTGGTCTTAGCGAGATGATATTATATAGCCTATAGCCTTCCTCGATAAATGGACTATCTAACACCGAAAGAATTTTTCCAAATCGGACCAGTAGTTCCCGAGATTAGCGCGTTCAAACAAACAAACAAACTCTTCAGCTTTATAGGTAATATTAGTAGGTATAGAGTACATAAAATTTGCTAATTAAATAACTACACATTTTGTACGTGAATCCAAAAACTTAAATTCCAAACTAGCTTCATAATGAATATGAAATAGCTCAAACATAGAATTAAAAAGGAAATAGAGAAGAAAATATAGAATAAGAAATTACAACTGCAAAAAAATTTCTCTAAGTAATTAATAATTATACCTAACTAGATTTCCGCCCGCGGCTTCGCCCGCGTTTTCAAAGGAAAACCCACATAGTTCCCTGTACCCGTGGGATTTCCGGGATAAAACCTATCCTATGTGTTAATCCAAGTTACCCTCTATATGTGTGCTAAATTTCATTGTAATCGGTTCAGTAGTAGACCGGGAGATACTGACACAAAATTTCGAGTCATTTGTAACAGGATGGCGGTTCTACAGGGGTCTTAGTACGCAATGACAAAAAGAAAAACGATGGTGTGAACGCTGGTACCGGCGGCTTAGTCGCGTGGGCGTTAGTCGAACTCGTCGGAAAAATAGCGAAGTCAAACGATTTGTAACACAAAAATTTTAGAATTTACCGATAGCCCATAAAAAAGAAGTAGGCGGTAGTGTCATGCCATACTTTTCCGGTGTGACTTACAGCCCGCCATACCGACGCGAATGTGTTGATTTAAAAAAAACAATTCAACATCATTCAATATTGTATACGTAGTATATTATTATTAGTCTGTGATATTATCTTTTCTATATATTTTTCAATATTAATATGTTTATCATTTTCTCCACAATAGTCTTGAATAAAATATATTTATATTTAGATGATAATGTCACAGAATACTAAATAGTAGCTTAGGCTAATAATGTGTAAAAATATAAATATTCAGTTATGTATGTTTATTATTATTTATTATTATCAGTTAGACACCGAAAATTGTGATAACAATTCTCCCACGGTGTTTCGTTGTGGTTTCATGTTTGTGGTTTATTTATTGCTTGTATTGCTGTTATAATATGTTTTAATGTTTTTCATAATATGGCTTATACTAGAATTACTATAATGTGTTTTGTTTTAGCTATCGTCTATATAGTTTTCCAATACTATTGGAACATGCCTTAAAGTTTTTAGTAAACTAAGAGCTGATTTTTCAATCCTTGGTTAAAACTTATTCGTCGAATAATATATAAAACTACCATTTTAAAAACGTATTCTAATTGCCCGTATTTGACAGTTTACGTGACATTTTAATATTATCGTGTAATACTTTATTGGACGGATAAGTTTTATCCAAGCATTGAAAAATCGGCCCTAAAACTAGTGAACTAATAAGATTTACATTTTAGAATTTACCGATAGCCCATAAAAAAGAAGTAGGCGGTAGTGTCATGCCATACTTTTCCGGTGTGACTTACAGCCCGCCATACCGACGCGAATGTGTTGATTTAAAAAAAACAATTCAACATCATTCAATATTGTATACGTAGTATATTATTATTAGTCTGTGATATTATCTTTTCTATATATAAAAATGAATCCATATTTCCCTTGGTCACGGCATCACGCGTGAACGGGTGGACCGATTTCGATAATTATTTTTTATAATATTCCTTAAAGTACGAGGATGGTTCTTATGGAGAGAAAACGTAAACATGTACCACGGGCGAAGCCGGGGCGGACCGCTAGTTAATTATATTTTAGAACATTGGAAATCATATAAACATGATGAAATATTACCAGTCTTATTATCATACTAGCTGTTGCCCGCAGCTTCGCCTGCGTGGAAAATATCGTCCCTTTCATCTTCTTGGGGTTAGAATTGATCAAAATCCTTTCTTAGCGGATGCCTACGTCCTAATATCTACCTGCATGCTAAATTTCAGCCCGATCCGTCCAGTGGTTTGAGCTGTGCGTTGATAGATCACTATGTCAGTCAGTCAGTCAGTCACCTTTGAGTTATAATATCTTATTATCATATTTCATAATGATTTTGCATTCATGGACACAATACTTCACTTTAATACCATTTAGACCGGGAGATATTGACACAAAATTTCGAGTCATTTGTAACAGGATGGCGGTTCTACAGGGGTCCTAGTACGCAATGACAAAAAGAAAAATGATGGTGTGAACGCTGGCACCGGCGGCTTAGTCGCGTGGGCGTTAGTCGTACTCTTCGTAAAAATAGCGAAAGTCAAACGATTTGTAACACAAAAATTTTTGAATTTACCGATAGCCCATAAAAAAGAAGTAGGCGGTAGTGTCATGCCATACTTTTCCGGTGTGACTTACAGCCCGCCATACCGACGCGAATGTGTTGATTAAAAAAAAACAATTCAACCATTTGTACCAGGCTAACTTTTGCACAGGTAACCATCGTCCGCGTCGTGCAGCCATTTACGAAAATCGCCATGCCATACTTTTCGGACGATTCCAAATGGTCAAAGGAAAAAAATGGAAAAAAAGCATAATGACGAAAAACTATAATTACCTATGTTCTTCTTTTCGTCGAAGGTGATTGCAATTATGAGTCGTGCATTCGTGCACCTATGATTATGAGTATACATCTCTTTCACTGATCGATTTTTCTTTAGGGACAAGAAGATGATCAGGCTTCTGTGTCCTGCACGACCGAGACATTTTTTCTTCGTCTCTACAGGGAATTCAACTCAAATAGGCAGAAAAAAGCTTATTATATCTAAATGCGCATATATATAACTCAAAGGTGATTGACTGACTGACTGAAATAGTGGTCTATCAACGCACAACCTAAGCCACTGAACGGATTGGTCTGAAATTTGGCATATAGCTAGATGATGACTAAGGACGTAGGCATCCGCTAAAAAAATTTATCAATTCTTCACCCAATAAGATAAAATAGGTTATGAAAGTTTGTACTTACTATGAAAATTTATCTTTTACACGCAGTCGAAGCTGCGGGCAACAGCTAGTATCCTATGACAAATTAATTTCAGCTTGAATATTCATATTAAATCACACGATGCCATATTTATTACACCAATATTAATAATAATGAGAAAACAATATATTAATCATCTAGGAAAAGCTATAAAATACAAGCGTATTAACATTATATTATTTAATAATAAAAATAATAACATGATACCCAAAAGTAAGCAAACTGCAGATCCATCACAATACAGACCAATTACCTGTTTACCGACCATTTACAAATTAATTACATCTTGTATCGCAAATAAACTAGTAACACACTTAGAATCACATAATATAATAGCAGAGGAACAGAAAGGAGATGACAGATGTCAACAGCTGAGTGAATATCAGCTCCTTAGTTTTAAATTAAAAAATCATATTAAATTCAATAATTACTTGCAAAAACAGTATAAATTAGTAATAGTAAACTATATATTCAACGTACAAGTGTTATTTCATGTGAAATACGTATAATTACGTGACTGAAGCTGCGTTTTGTATAACGTGGCTGTCAACGGCAACGGAAATTCAAATTCGAATTTCGTCTTGGATAAACCAGGGGAGTACTAGTTTTAATATATCTTATTTAAAGATACACACAACATTCCCATTCATTTAACTAATAACACTGCTCATATTTTATGAGTAACGTCACAATAAATACATGAGCGCATAGTTATCGTCTCACTTTGCTTGACAAGTTGGAAGCAATTTAGAGGACAAAAACTAATAGCTCCAGACAAAATATACTTCAGTTCTATTACAAAACTTTATCTTACCCATTCACTATCTACTCTTTTCTGATAATTGTATCATAAGCCTATCTAACACAAGTAAAAATTGTTTTAATTGTATCATATATTATATACACTTTTTAACATCTATTTCACCTGTTTCAGCAACTAAAATTACAACATGCTGACCCGCAAGGCAGTGGCCAAAGATATGGAAAACAAACTAAAGGCCACACTACAGGACTTAAAGGCTTCTAAATCCCTGTGTGAACAACTCTTGCTGGAGAGAGAGGAACATGAGGTGGAAATCCAGCAAATAATAAAAAAGAATACTAGTCTGAAGGCCGAGCTAGCTGAACTCCACACTCAATATATGGATAGCCAAAACAGGTGCACAGCCCTTCAAGACATTGTTGACAGCTTCCAACAGTGTTCCAATGACCACGAGAAGGCTCTCAGTCGTATCGTTGAGCTGGAATGCAGTTTAATGGAGGTTCAAGAGGATAACTCCAAGCGGCTATGCACTTCATCGAACAGTCTTTTTGGTGAACTGCTTGAATGTGGACAGTTAAGTGGCTTTGAAAACAATACAAAAATCAAGCTAAATTCACATAACAAATTAAAAAAATATCTCAAATTAAGTAGGTTCATTAAACGCACTAAATCAGTTATGAGAAATAGATTTTCATTAAAAAATGTAGCACAATTGCAAATTAAAAATAATAGCCTTTTGAAAGAGTTAGATAGATATCATAGGGACTTAGAACATTATAAAATGATGTATGAGGTAGAAACTACAGAACTTAAGGAGAAAATAGACTCATTAAATGATACATTATATGACCTCAACCAAAAATATTCTGCTGCCCAGTTACAAATTAATGAACACATAAAAGAGGCAGATTATATATTAAAGTTAAGCAATGAAAATATGGAACGCTTCGAGTCTCTGACCAATAACTATGTATGTAAGTGTTCCATAAGTGACAATGAGCAACCGTCGCCCCATAAGACCATTGACTGCACTAACATACATAGTATTCAACCAACGGCAACACTTTCATCTAGTAAAACAAAACATCTTTCCATGCAGGAAATTATTGTGTTGTCAGATAATATAGGTCAGGGTTTTGGCGCTTTGCTTAACAACTTAGGGCATAAAGTTACTAATTTTTGCACTCCTAATAGTTCATTTACATATATCATGAATTCATTAGATAATTTTAGTTTTAATGAAAATAGTATTGTTATTATATTATACGGAGATAGTTTTAATTTAAAAAAACATGACATTGATATAGGATTTCAAAAAATGTTAAAAATTAGTGGTGAGACGAAATGTAAATTTATGTTGTGTACATTACCGTATTTGCCTGGTTTGACACAAAATCAATACAGGTTTATCTATAATATTAACTTGAAATTGTATAATTTAACAAATCATCATAGTGATGCATTTATATATTTTGACTTAAATTCCTGTATAAAATCTTTTTGTATGACAAGGAATACAGTGTATCTGCCATTTAGATATAAGAAAGAACTTGCTATGTTAATAGCATATAAAATTATTAACCAGTCTGGTACATGTTCTGTATCAGACCATCGATCTACTATAATTTTATGTAGTAGTAATTATATACACCAACCTAGGTTAAGTGTTGACAGAAAATTTAGCCCTAAGCTAGATTTAAACTAGTATATAAGACAACAGCTAAGCAGCCTTTTTCCATTGTACATCAAAATATTCAAGGCTTGGCTAGCAAATTATTAGAAATAGAATTATTCTTAAATCATTATAGTATTAAAGTTTTTTGTGTAACAGAACATTGGCTTAAACAATGTCAGTTGTTAATAAATGTTGATAATTATGAGTTAAAAAGTATATACTTTAGGAAACATGCTATTCATGGAGGTTCTCTTATTTTTGTACACAATAGTGTAAAATGCAAAGAACGAACTGACATTGTTAGTCTATCTGTAGAACGCACCATTGAACTGTCCTGTGTTGAACTTGAGCGTTACATTATTGTTTGCGTTTATAGGCCTCCTTCCAGTGACTATAATATGTTTGAGACAGTCATGGAAGAAATATTAAAGCGTTTGAGCAGAAGTGAAAAGAAGGTTATAGTATGTGGAGACTTTAATATTGATTTACTTTCACACACACAAACGGCAACACGAATAGTTAATTTATTTCAATCATTTAATTTACATAAACTTTTTGATGAACCCACACGAATTACACCTAGTTCTGCAACTTGTATTGATAATGTTTACTGTGATTGTAACTTTTTAGAAAAAAATATTCTCAATACACTGACTTCGGATCACTGTGGCCAGAAAGTAGTTTTTGAATGGGATTGCATACCTACATTTAAAAGAATTAATGTTAGGCCTATAACTAAAAAAGGCATTCATAAATTTAGAGATAATATTAATAATAAATTGCCTGGCCTGAATGATCAATCCTTTCATAATAATCCTTGTGAAATGTTTACAAATCTTTTTAATTTAATTCATAATGAGTTTGAAAAAATCTTTAAAGTTAAATCTTTAAGTATGACCAAGGATTTACCATTTAGCCAATGGGCAACACCTAGTATACACAGATGCAGGAACGTTTTATATGAGTTATATGGCATGAAGCAATATAACAAAGACATGTCATTTCTTAGTTATGTTAGAAATTATTCAAAAACTTTTAAAAAAGTTTGTTTCACTGCCAAGTGCTTGTATGTCAGAGATAAAATACGCAACTCTGATAACAAAGTTAAAACGGTTTGGGCAATTATTAATGGTGAAATGGGCAAAAGCCAATCAAATAGTACCATAAAACTTGTTAATGCTGGTAGGGTCATTGACAAAAGTGCTGATGTTGCGCTTGCTTTTGAAGATTTTTTTAGTAGTGTCCCTGCTAGTATTACCGAAAAATTAAATTCGTCATCAGCGCTTGCGGAGTCCTACTTGAGGGACCATGTTGCTGAGTGTAATGTATTATTTGAATTGCGACATGTGACTGCAGAGGAAATTGTTAAAACTTTTAAAACATTAAACTTAAAAAAAACATGTGATCTCTGGGGAATGTCTGTAAATTTAGTAAATAATATTATAGAAAACATTGCCAACCACTTAGCGTTTATATTTAATCAATGTTGTGACTGTGGTATATTCCCTGATTTATTAAAGTTAAGTAAAGTAATTCCTTTATTTAAAAGTGGTGACCAAGAAGACTGTAATAACTATAGGCCAATTTCCATTTTACCAACTTTGAGCAAAGTCTTCGAGAAATTAATTTTAAACCAATTATGTAGTCATTTTGTATCAAATGGTTTACTACACGCCAAACAGTTTGGTTTCACAAAGGGGCGCTCTACTACTGATGCTGGAATAGCTCTTTTGTCACATATATATAAAGCATGGGAAAATTCAAAGAATGCTTTAGGGATATTCTGTGACCTTTCTAAGGCTTTTGACTGTGTAGAACATACCACTCTATTACGGAAACTAAATTTTTATGGTATTAAAGGTTTATCTCAGGACCTCATAGCTTCATATCTTCAGAACAGGGTACAAACCGTTGTTGTTAATGGAGAGAAATCTCGCGGTGCGCCGATTAACATAGGTGTACCGCAGGGATCTATCTTAGGACCGTTTTTGTTCT
>CAJQZM010042093.1:0-39761 GCA_907164665.1 Colias nastes | reverse complement strand
ATATTAAACAAACAAAGGTCTAAAAATTAATTTCCATGTAAAAAAAATTATCATATTACCATTAGTGCCGAAATTGGACTCTAGCGGAGCTAAAAATAAAACGATAAATATGTGGCTTTAATACTTATTTAGTAGTTATTTAATACATAGGAAATTGGTAGGTATATAACGTTCATAATAACGTACAATAAAAAAAAAGTGTGAACAAATAATTGAATATGTATTTCATTTAATTTCCTAATTAATAACCCTACTAAAATCAAGTAAAAAGTACCTGATAATGAGATAACCCTGTCAGTGTTATTATTATATTAACAGAGAAAAACAAACCATCAGCCAGACTAAATAAAAAGCGAACGCAAACAAGAAAACATACAAGCACCCTCGAAAGAAAAACTCATATAAAATTTATTTGTAATTGCAATCAGTTGCTCCAATGTCTATCCACCCTCTGCCTTATTAGGATAATATTTAATACAATTCCAAAAGCATTTGGGATAATAAACTTTATGTACAGGTGAAAAGGGCTGTTTTGGATTATTTACGTTGTTCTGAAGAACAAAACTTCCAACTGACTACTCATCAACATTGCGTTTTATTGAAATGAAATAAAAGGAAAGGAAAGAATTTGGAAATTGGTCTAAACGCGACGGTTACACTTGATTGCAAGTTTATGGAAACATTTTTTGTTTTGTAGTGTTTTAAAAGATATTTAGACCACTTATTAGTAAATCAGTACATATTATTTAGTATGTACTGATTTACTTATGTACATATTATTTAACGATCAGATAAATATGTTGAACTTTTAGCAAAATTCATTGAGTCACTTCAGGAATGGAAATTCCTGAAAACATAATACTAGTTAATTTAGGGAGTTTAACAAAATTAAATTGTAAAACAAGCTTACATTGTAGAGTGCTTATTTAATAAACATTACCAAACTAACGTTATAATTGACACAATTTAAAAACGTGATAAATTAAATTTACACATTAAAACATGCCACAAATTACGATAAATCGTGTAACCAGAAAAAAAGGAAAAACCAACAGCACCGTCTCCTCGCAAATTACGAAAAATTCTCCCTTACAAGTGAGTTGTTCATAATAACATATAATTTGGCAACAGTTTAAGCCAGTTTAGTACTCTAACATGGCCCGCGGTGTAAATAAAAAGGACACGAATTGGCCTACGGCTGAATTTTAATAAGATGTCACTGGCAAACGGCAGGGAGTTTTAAAAAAGTTTATTATAAAACAATAACACGCAAAATTACGTTTTCTTCTAATTGGTCGTAATGGCCGGATTAACGGTGCCTTGGGGGGTTTAATTTGACAGTTCGGTTTCATAATTACCGTGTTTTTGGGCATTTTTTGAGTGACACATCTATTGAGTGGACGTTTTAATGATAGGTGCGGATAATTATAGGCTCGTTGCTACGTAATTGGTACACTAGCTGTTGGGTATATGTTGCGCGTGTTGTCTTTATAATTATTGCGTCATTTTGTAAGTTCCGCGTTCGCGTGGGTATGGGTGGTTTTCACCCGACCACGCAGCGGAGGGTTAGGTTGTTCGACATGCTTTTCATTTGCGAGCACGCAGTTGCAGTAGTATAAACGGTAAGATGGTTTAAAGCGCGGCATGAGTTAAATTTGCTGAAATTACAAGAAAATGCGAATTTTTGGCGCTATATTATTAATGAAAGCTTCTCGACTGGTATCAATTTAATATCAATTTGATATTAAAATACATAAAAAATTTAGATTCCTATAGGTATAGATACATGCCCACTACGAATAATGTAAGAACCAATTTTAGCCCTATAGATTTGATTTTCTTATCATCCAAGCACTATTAAATATTATATTATATTCTAATAATTTAAAGTTGAAGAGTTTGTTTGTAGGAACGCGCTAATCTTAGGAACTACTGGTTCGAAATTTGAATAGTCCATTTATTGTACAACGTGGGTGAAACCGCGGGGTAGAGCTAGTTGTAATAGTATGGTATAAAAACTTACACTATTAATTTGTTAAAAAAAACAGATACAATTACTCATGTTTACAGTTTTATATATTTACTAGCGACCCGCCCCAGCTTCGCACGGGTGCAATGCTGATACTAAATACACTACAGAAAAACTGTGAACGTTGTATATATAAAAACATAGCAGCCCGCTCCGGCTTCACACGGGTATAAAATATTATATAGCCGGGCGGCCGGCCGGTACCGCCGCAAACGCTACGTCCCGCAATTTTTAAATCTGTAATATCTTCGAAAATATTCACTTAAATCATACGGTGTAAAGAGCCATATAGATCTATATTAAATGAACAATGTATTCAAGGTATTAAATTGGTTAAGGATTAATGCTGTATTGGTTGAAATCGCTTCGAAAATTAGCCATTATTTGTCGTAAAAAGTAAATGACAAAAAAAAGTTATTGTGGGTTATCCATAAGAGATAGACATATACCATCGCGGACTTTTCTGTAGACCTTTTCAATGTGTATAATACTTAGTACATTATTTTGATAAAACTCGTAGGGTTCAGCCTGCGTTTGCAATGTAAGCGGAAAAAATGTAATTTTTTACGACATCACATTAGAAACCTCAAAAATAACAGTACTTCTCCACTATTTAATGGATGTTATTATACATATAAACCTTCCTCTTGAATCACTCTATCTATTAAAAAAAACCGCATCAAAATCCGTTGCGTAGTTTCAAAGATTTAAGCGTACAAAGGGACATAGGGACATAGGGACATAGGGACAGAGAAAGCGACTTTGTTTTATACTATGTAGTGATGATAGTACAAAAGTAAGTAGTGGAAAATTTAATCAAGGCACTCAGAAACGAAAAATTTTAATATCCTCAATGATAGGTGTATAAAGGAAAACATCTCAAATTTTGATTATGAACGCTTATCTTTATTCCAATACAATACACGAAGGAAAATGGACGGCTTTGAAAAATTCTCATATCCTCCTTACGGGGAGGGAGGGACAAAATGGATCGCGACATTCGGCAGCCATTCCACCGACCCTATGCGCCCTCACCCCTCACGAGGCGTGTTTACTAAAAATGCGTTCAATTTTATATGCGGGTTTATGTACGTACTTTACGAACCTCCTTACTCAAACAGAATAACAAGCCTGTCTTTTTTCAATTCCAAATTTAAAAAGCATACGCTCGTTTTATTGAATGTTTACTGGATTAGCGCGCGGAATTTGAATTTCACTTTTTAAGAACAATTTTGCACAGAGTATATATACAATTAATGATAATACATCACATCACTATACGTGTTTCACAAATCACATCACATCACTAAATGCGTTAACTCTTTCAACGCCGGGGTCCACTATTATACTTTTTTCTTTCCTGCCGGTCGTAATGAATTCCTGTTTTTGTGCCTATTATGTGCGGGACAAATTGCGATGCCCTATTTAATATTTTCTTAAAAAGGGTTTCGACCTCTTGCATGTTTAGTGATGATTAATGCATGATTAGAATGCTTATAAAATGTCTTGTGATATTAGATTGAAAGCGACTTTGTTCACATGTGCATAAAACTAGTTTTTTTTTTATTTAAAATAAAAATAAATAAGCAAAAAAATGACCCTGTGTATTATTTATTTTAATCTATTTCGTTAGAAGTACATAGGTACTGTTGACAACATATTTTTTTAAATTTTCCGTCATTTAAAAAAATATGTTTAAAACGACTCTACATTTAGTAAATTAATAAATATTTATAAATTACAAATCTTGTCATTAACGTAATATATTATGAACTATATGGCATTACTTATCATAGATAATCTGTGCAAAACATCTGCGCGCAGAGAATTAAAAATACAATTTGGATAACAGAAAAAACTTATTACCATCTCAAACGATTCTTCATTGTGGTAACATTGAAATAAAGGTGAACTCTTGAATGAAATAATGTAGCAAAAAATTGTTATTGTTTTGCCCGCTAGAATAAAAATTACCTATGCAAATGCAGCAGCATTGTAGGGTTAATGCGGATATGTGAACATAGCAACAGAAAAACCGTTTTGATTTCAGTTACGAGTGTGGATGTGTGCTATGGATTTGAAATTCGATGTTCTGAATGTTGGCAATGGTTTGTATTTTTTTTTATTGTAGATAGTTAAGCGCTTGACCACAACCTCGCCTGATGGAAAGCTAGGTCTATGGTAATATGGTAATGGTAAGGTAAGGCAATGGTACGCGCTTCTCGCTATTAGGTACCCGTTTACTCTACGCTTGAAGACCCCCATATTGTACTCGTCGGGAACACAGATTCAGGAAGCATGTTCCAGTCCCTTGCGGTTCGAATGAAGAAGGAAATATTTTAAAATAAAGGTGTTTCTTATTTTGGTTATGTTATTTTTTATTAGGTAATTACTTAAGAAATCACGCTTTTTTAGGAACTTATGAATATGACTTGAGTAACATAGGAATTTTAATAATACCAAATACGTAAAAATTTGGATGTTCTTATGACAAAATATAAATCCATACTAATATTATAAATGCGAAAGTAACTCTGTCTGTCTGTCTGTTACTCAATCACGCCTAAACTACTGAACCAATTTTCATGAAATTTGGTATGGAGATATTTTGATACCCGAGAAAGGACATAGGCTACTTTTTATCCCGGGAAAATAACGCAATTTTGACTGTGCGGGCGAAGCCGCGGGCGGAAAGCTAGTTTATACCTAATAAACATTCGATATATGTAGGTATACTTAGGGCTGATTTTTCAATCCTTGGTTAAAACTTATTCGTCGAATAATGTATAAAACTACCATTTTAAAAACGTGACATTATTATAGTTTCGTGTAATACTTTATTGGACGGATAAGTTTTATCCAAGCATTGAAAAATCGGCCCTTAGTAAATAAGTTCCAAATAATTTTTATGGACAAAGTGCTACATTTTTTGCCCACTTCAAAAAAAAAGCGATTTAGAATATTCTCTTTTTATTTGAAAGCTGGTTCCTTTCAAAACAATTAATTAATGGTGTACGATTTTCCTGATTCATTTTATTGAAGCACAAGATGATTCTTCTGATTAAACCTATTTTTAATAGATATACTAAATCTAGATTCATTTAGAAATATTTTTACTCTGTTAGTTATTAGCGGCGATTGATCCCATGACCGTACATGATAGTATAAAGAGTTATACCTACTATGCTCCTACGCTGCTAAATAACCATGGATAATGATTTGATGATAGTTTATTGCAATAAAATAGTATTCATTTAATAAAATGTTAAGATAAAGGGCCAATCAAGGCATTAAATCAATAGAACTAAAAACACACAAAAAATGCTTAGATGTTGCTCTTGCTCATTCAACTTTAATTTTCAATACCTAATACGTCTACGAAGAAGTTCTTTTCTTCGGACCGCAAATAAAATTAGAAAATTAAAAATGAGATGGAGAAAATCCACTTTGACTAAGACGTGACTATGAAGTATTAATGAATGAAGTGAATACTGGTGAACCGAGTAAAATAAGACCAAAAACTATTGTCCAATTATACTTAAAGGCAAAAATCGACATTAAAAAATATCACTGTAATTTTTATAAAGGTTTTGTTCATAATATCTAAGCATATTATGTATTATGAAGATAAACATAATGACAGAATATTACAAAAAGGGCGAATCTTTTTTGAAAGTCAAGAACAATTCAGTAAAACCATAAAGAAGAGTACGTTACAATATTTTAATAGCAGCTTATAAAGCGCCATTAGAACTAGATACCATGCATTAAGTGGCTCCATAGCTTACAAACTAGCTTCTTCATCTAATTTACATAATAGTCATAGACAATAACAGCCCTGTTGTCATTAAAATGAATGCAATACCGGTAACTGATATCCTTGAGAGCGACTAAAAAAACGCGCCATTCATTGACAGTTGTTTTTTTTTTTTTATTTTTTGTCTCAAATGCGTTCGGAAAGTAGGACATGCATATCATTAAGTTTGCCCTTTAACTTTTTTTAGCCAAACCGGCCATGAATACCTACTAAATCATTACTGGTATTTTTAAACTGGAACGCAGCTGGTATGTTTTTTGCGACATTTTTTTTAATGTTTTAGTGTTTAAATTTGGAATGTTGGTTTAGTGATTTGAATATTTTTAACACATTTTGACTGTGGAGTCAAGCGGTTATAGCCAGGTGAGGGTAACATATTTTCTGCGCATTATTAATTCGCTAATTAAAAAATGTTTTTTTTTTTCATATGTGCGTTTAGTCCTTTGCAGTGCACCTGCCATTTTTTATGTTTTAGTAATTTAATAAAATAAATATTTTTAAGGCGGATGTATTAGTAATCACGAATTTAAAATAATTACCACGGAATATCCATAAATTTTGCTTTATTTGGTTTAATTAACTAATTCAAATGACTTTGCTGATTAATTTTAAAATTTTAAATTGATATGATAAATGCTGTATTTCATTTTTTAAAGCAAGTGCGCCTTTTGTATTATTTTTTGTCAAGTTTCAGTTTAAAGTAACAAAATGATTGCGGGTATCTTACAGCTCAATAAAAATGCTAAAATAACGCCCCTATTCATGCAATTAAAATTACATACGAACGGAAATGTTGCAGAATCTTTATAAGTTATTGAATATTGCATAAGAAAATTAACTATTAAATTATAAAGACGGAAGCAACCCTATTTCCCACCGGCAGTGGCTAAAATATCCACAAGGCATCTGCTCGCTAATTGTCTAACGAGCAACGTGCATAAATTGAGCTAAATTATTACACTTCGAACAAAAAAAAGCGTCACAGCGTCACGTCTTTATTTTTAAACACTTAAAACCTGTCGCGACCCGTCTCAAGGTGTGAAATTTGCAAAATTAAAAAAAAAATTATATCGAACGCATGCCAGCCGACGTTCGGAAACGTCAAAATTCAAACTAACAGCGCCCATATTACGCAGCTTTTAGAGCGCGCGAAAACACGCACATGTGACGTTTCAAAATGGCTGCCCGTATGCAAAACAGCTAACCCATTTCTCAACTCGCCCTATAATTATAGTATTTTGCATATTATTTGATGAATAAATATTTATAAGGAAGTGAAATTTAAGAAGTTTTTGAACTAGTCTTTAATAAGTGCGTCCGTTACTCGATACAATGTCTGTTTTGCATTTTTGCTGTGCTATGCAAATTTGCTCGCATGATTCTGCTTATTAATTGATAGTTCAAGGAACTTTCTTCCCACGTTTTAAAGTATTTTTATAAACGGGAGTGCTTTACAGATGCGTAAATGGTAATATTATATTGTAATTTTTTAATTGATGCTTTAATATGCGATGGGAACGTAAACTAGATATAAAATGTAATGTATGTATGTATGTTAATTAATCAGTACTGTATTTATTTTTATAAGGATATTAGTTTCAAATTTATTATTTAAAAAATTTTACAGATGTTTAAATTTTCAATGATTTTCATAAGAAAGGATTAACTAAGTTGCAAACAAAATTATTATTTTTTATTTATTATAAAGACACTTTTTACGCTTAATCCTAATTTCAATGTTTTATTGAAAACATATTAATTTTTAAATATCAAGAAAATATCACCTTATCGATTCCTACTTAATTGAAAAATATCAGTTTATTTTGTAATCACAGCCACAACTCTCTTTGCCTATAGCCATCACATTAAATCGAACCCAACCTCACACAGTACATACAATCATTCAATTAATACATAATCGATTTTACCCCTCACTAACCACTAAATAGTGTTGTATTGTCGTCCAAAAACCATAACCAATTTGTATCGACAATACGTCAAAATATGCAATTGTTATCGATTGAATGGGATATCGAAGGTATTAGGGGTGTGCCGAGTCAAGTGGCATTGTCGATTCGATTCAATCGATTGTCGACATCAATTAGCCCTAAGAATTGTACGATTGATTTTACCTGAGCTTTGATGTTTTTTTTTAATGGAGACAAGGTCTGGGGTATTCTTTGTATAGAATTTAGGATTTTGTATAGTTTCTGAAGCGTTTTTCAACTTTAAAGTATGTAACGTTACGACTGAACATGTTTATGGGCGGTGGTAGCGCTTATCATCATGCGACATAACAGTTCCTTTGCAGACTATGATACAAAAAAAAAACTTTCGATGTCGTAGAATATTCATGATTTTTAAGCTATTGCATAGCTTCTATCGCGGGCCTTGAGCGCGGGGACCGAATCGAGAAATTCTGTAACGAAAAAACCTCACGCTCCCCACTCCGACGGGCTCGGAGGTGTGGCTTGAAGGCATGCTATGCAATAGCTTTACCGCGGCAGTCCCCGAGTGCCACACGTCTTTTTATTTTTGTTGGTAGCAAAGCAAGTGGTTAAAAAAAATATTAGCAATTTAAACAAGGTAAATTAGGAACGTAACTGAGTCTTTACAATATATCTATCATCATCAATAACTGTATAATAAGAAATAGAGTATGAAAAATTAAACATTAAAATTTTATCACAAAATATAATAATTTGTATTATTAAACAATGTAGAGCCAAATGGAATATAATAATTTTGGGCTCTACATTGCAGGAGATACTGCATTAAAAAGAGAATAAGTGATTAAAAAAAATGTGTGCGTGTACTAGTTTACACACGTAAGAAGTGAAACTTCTTTATGACCTTATTTTTCAAAAAATAATTTACTATATGCAACTTTACAGAAATACGTCGAATCATGCGTGGTAGGGATAAAAAAAAGATGGCGCGTAACGGAAAAATCTCACGCGTAACGAAAAAATGTTACACTAAATTTTTTTCCAACCCCGATAAAGAAGTTTCACTTCAATTATAAAATAAACTCAAACTCAAAACTCAAACTCAAACATTTATTTATTCAATTAGACTTCTTAAAGAAGCACTTTTGAAACGTCATTACATATTTTAAAATTTACCACCGATTCGGAAAGCAGTATCTACGGAGAAGAACCGGCAAGAAACTCCATAGTTGCTCTTTTAAATCATGTCAGTTTTACAATTTTACAAAATACATATTATGTAACATCATATATTATAATAACATGCCAAAGAACTGTCCTGTGGTTTTTACGCGACAACCCTCCATGGGTTTTTATCGTCCATATATTCCTGAATACTGTAGTACGCTCTCTGAACTAGTACATTTTTTATATAAGTTTTAAACTTAGAACTACTAAACTCTTTAATATTATGAGGAATTCTATTGTAAAAGCGTATACCTTGACCCATAAATGAATTTTTAACTTTAGCTAATCGGAAAAATGGCATTTCAATTCTATTTCTGTTCCTTGTGCCATAACAGTGTCTATCTCCTACTCTTGTGTGTAAGTCGGCGTTTTTGTGTACATGCAAAATATTATTAAATATATACTGTGATGGTACAGTAAGGATACCAGTATTCTTAAAGAGATCTCTTAGTGAGTCCCGAGCACGTAAATTATATATAGAACGAATGGCTCTTTTCTGTAAGATAAATATAGTTTCTATATCTGCTGCCCTGCCCCATAGTAGAATTCCATAGGACATAATACTATGAAAGTAGCTGAAATAAACCAATTTAGCTGTATCTTCATCGGTGAGATGCCTTACCTTTCGGACTGCATATGCTGCTGAACTGAGCTTACCTGCAGCGGTGTTGACATGGGCTCCCCACTGTAGTTTCTCGTCCAATGTTAACCCAAGAAATACAGTCGATTCTGTAGGGTGTAATACCTCCCCGTTCAAGGTAATATTTCTGCTTAACTTTTTAACGTTTGGTAGTAAAAATTCAACACAAGTTGTTTTTTTGGCATTTAATAATAAATTATTAGCAGTAAACCAGTCGGATATGTGTAAAAGAGCACTGTTCACTTCGTCAACATTTGGGTCATGCCTATCCACATTAAATATTAATGAGGTATCATCTGCAAACAGAACTATTTCACACCTATCCTGTAAATAATAAGGTAGATCATTGATATATACCAAGAACAAGAAGGG
Source organism: Colias nastes (assembly GCA_907164665.1). NCBI lineage: Eukaryota > Metazoa > Arthropoda > Insecta > Lepidoptera > Pieridae > Colias > Colias nastes. Next base: position 29,727 of record CAJQZM010042093.1, on the reverse strand, counting down.
TCCTAAAATAGATCCCTGTGGAACACCAATGTTAATTGACGCACCGCTAGAACGTTCTCCATTAACAACTACAGTTTGTATCCTATCATGCAGGTATGAGGCTATGAGGTTCTGAGCTTGTCCTTTAATCCCATAGTGATTAAGTTTACGCAATAAAGTACAATGTTCAACGCAGTCAAATGCCTTGGAGAGGTCACAAAAAATCCCCAAAGCATTTTTTGAGTTTTCCCATGCCTTATATATATGTGTTAGTAGTGCAACTCCAGCATCTGTGGTTGAGCGCCCCTTTGTGAAACCAAACTGTTTGGTGTGCAGCAAATTATTAGATGCAAAGTGACTAGTCAATTGGTTTAATATTAACTTTTCGAATACCTTACTTAATGTTGGTAAAATCGAGATAGGTCTATAGTTGTTACAGTCTTCTTGATCGCCTTTCTTAAATAGAGGTATAACTTTACTAAGCTTTAATAAATTAGGAAATGTACCATAGTCACAACACTTATTAAATATAAAAGCTAAATTGTTCGCAATATTTTCTATTATATTATTAACTAAATTTACGGACATTCCCCAAAGATCACAAGTATTTTTTAAATTTAGTGTCTTAAAGGCTGTAACAATATCATTAGGAGTTACGTGTCGCAGTTCAAATAATGTGCTGCACGCCGCAACATGGTCCCTCAAAAAGGTCTCTGCAAGTGCTGAAGACGAATTTAAATTATTAGTAATGCTAGCAGGGACACTACTAAAGAAATCTTCAAATGCAAGCGCAACATCAGCATTTTTGTCAATAACCATGCCATTATTAACAAGTTTTATGGTATTACTTGATTTGCTTTTACCCATTTCACCATTAATAATAGACCAAACTGTTTTAACTTTATTATCGGAGTCGCGTATTTTATCTCTGATATACAAACGCTTCGCAGTAAAACAAACAATTTTAAAAGTTTTTGAGTAATTTCTAACATAACTAAGAAAAGATGGGTCTTTATTATATTGCTTCATACCATATAACTCATAAAGAACGATCCTACACCTATGTATGCTAGGTGTCGCCCATTTACTAAATGGTAAATCCTTGGTAATATTTAAAGATTTAACTTTAAATATTTTTTCAAATTCATTATGCACTAAATTAAAAAGATTTTTAAACATTTCACAAGGATTATTATGACAGGATTGATCATTCAGAACGGGCAGGTTTTTATTAATATTATCTCTAAATTTATTAATGCCTTTTTTAGTTATAGGCCTAACATTAATTCTTTTAAATTCAGGTAAACAATCCCATTCAAAAACTACTTTCTGGCCACAGTGATCCGAAGTGAGTGTATTGAGAATATTTTTCTCTAAACAGTTGCAGTCGCAGTATATATTATCAATACAGGTTGCAGAAGTAGGTGTAATTCGTGTGGGTTCATTAAAAAGTTTATACAGATTAAATGACTGAAACAAATTAACAATTCGTGTTGCCGTTTGTGTTTGTAAAAGTATATCAATATTAAAATCACCACATACTATAACTTTTTTTTTACTCCTACTTAAACGCTTTAATATTTCTTCCATGACTGTCTCAAACATATTATAGTCACTGGAAGGGGGTCTATAAACGCAAACAATAATATAACGCTCCAGCTCCACACAGGACAGTTCAATGGTCCGTTCTACAGAAAGACTAACAATGTCAGTTCGTTCTTTACATTTTACACTATCATGTACAAAAATAACAGAACCTCCGTGAATAGCCTGTGTCCTAAAGTATATACTTTTTAATTTGTAATTTTCAATATTTACTAACGACTGACATTGTTTAAGCCAATGTTCTGTTACACAAAATATTTTAATATTGTTATCATTCAGAAACAATTCTATTTCTAACAATTTGCTAGCCAAGCCTTGAATATTTTGATGCACAATGGAAAAATACTGCTTAGCTGTTGTCTTATAAACTAGTTTAAATCTAGCTTAGGGCTAGATTGTCTGTCAACACTTAACCTAGGTTGATGTATATAATTACTACTACATAAAATTATAGTAGATCGATGGTCTGATACCGAACATGTACCAGACTGATTAATATTATATGCTATTAACATAGCAAGTTCTCGCTTATATCTAGATGGCAGATACACTGTATTCTTTGTCAAAGTAAAAGATTTAATACATAAGTTAATGTCAAAGTAAATGAATGCATCACGATGATGATTTGTTATGTTATACAATTTTAAATTCATATTATGAATTAATCTATTTTGTTCTTGTGTCAAACCAGGTAGGTATGGCAAAGTACACAACATAAATTTACATTTAGTCTTACTACTAATTTCCAACATTTTATGAAATCCTACATCAATATCCTTATTTTTTATATTTAAACTATCTCCAAATAGTATAATTACAATATTATTCTTATTAAACCTGAAATGATCAAGTGATTTGATGATATAATTAAATGAACTGTTAGGAGTGCAAATATTAGTGACTTTAAGCCCTAAATTGTTGAGCATAGCGCCAAAACCCTGACCAATATTATCTGACAACACAATGATTTCCTGCTCGGAAAGGTGTTTAGTTTTACTAGTTGAAATTGTTGTCACGGGTTTAACACTATGTATGTCAGTGCAGTCAAACTTATTCGTATAGGAGGTATCAACGTTGACAAGAGAGAATTTTAGTATAGTTGGTTCTTTGATATGCTGTTCCTCTTGCTATTTCGGTTATAGTCCGGGCTGTCTGGCTGGCCGCAGTGGTTGCGTTTATTAGTGCGCATCTTATCTGCACAGGAAAATATCATTAATTTAAAGTCATTTTTTAACGCGTAATTTTTAATCTTTTGCCTTTAGATAGATCCATCAGACATACATTTTTTATTGCAAGACGTTTTTTTCGTTGTTAAATAGGTGCCAGACGCAATTTTTATTTCAAAATAATTAAAATATCATCGAAATAAGTGAAGTTCCATCAACATGAGTCCCCGTGAAGGATAAGTAATCACTGTGTTACTTATACTATATATAATATTCATTTTACTATTTACAATTTTTTTGCAACAATCTACCATGGTGCCTCCTTTTCCCAACGAACCTCAAATAGGACGTTAAATGTAAACTTGATAAAAACCAAATACATATCATCAAATTCATATTAATACCCAAAAGTGTAATAAATATGAAAGCATCTATTAAAAATATTAGTTTACTAATTATTTAATATAAGTATTAAAAAAGGATAATATAATATAAGTAATAATGTTATTAGTTACTTATCTTTTAAGCGGACTCATGTTGATGTAATTTCACTTATTTCGATGACATTTTAATTATTTTAAATAAAAAATTGCGTATGGCACCCATTTAACAACGAATAAAACGTCTTGCAATAAAAAAATTATGTCTGATGGATCTATCTAAAAGCAAAAGATTAAAAATTACGCGTTAAAAAATGACTAAAGTTAAGTATATCTTCCTGTGCAGATAAGATGCGCACTAATAAATGCAACCACTACCGCCAGCCAGACAGCCCGGACTCTAACCGAAATAGCAAGAGAAACAGCATATCAAAAACCCAACTATACTAAAATGACTTTTTTTAAAAACTTAGAAACCCCCCAAACATAAGGGGGCGACGGTTGCTCATTGTCACTTTTTGAACACTGACATACATATTTATTGGTCAGCGACTCAAAGCGATCCATATTTTCATTGCTCAACTTAATCAAGTAATCTGCCTCTTGTATATGCTCGTTAATTTGCAATTGGGCAGCAGAATATTTCTGGTTGACATCATTTAACATATGACTTAAAGAGTCTATCTTCTCCTTTAATTCATTTGTTTCTACATCATACAAGATTTTATAATATTCTAGATCCCTATGATATTTATCTAACTCTTCAACCAGGTTTTTATTGTCTTTCTCTAATTGAACTAAATTTTTTAAAGAACTCTTTCTAACAATTGACTGGGTACGCTTGATAAACTTACTTAATCTAAGGTATTTTTTCAACTTCTTATGGGAAGAGAAATTGATTTTTTTAAAGTTTACAGAGCCACTTAACTGTCCACATTCAACTAATTCATCATGAAGACTACTTGGTGTGTTGCATTGCCGCTGGGGATTGTCCTCTTGCGCTTCCATTAAGCTACATTCCAACTCAGCGATACGGCTTAGAGCTTTCTCATGATCACTAGAGCACTGCTGGAAGCTGTCCACAACGTCTTGTAGGGCTTTGCACTTGTCTTCACTATAAATGTATTTCATGTGTAGTTCAGCCAGCTCGGCCTTTAGAAGAGAGTTCTTTTTTATAATTTCTTGAATCTCTAATTCACTTTCATCCCGCTCTTGTATGAGTTTTTCACATAAAGATTGTGAAACTTTCAAATCATGGAGTGTAGCTTTTAATTTATTCTCCATGTCCTTAGCTACTGCCTTGCGGGTCAGCATGTTGTACTTTTTAGTTGCTGAAACAGATGAAAGAAAATGTATGAGATAATTATATTTGGATACTATTAAGATAGTATTAAATGTTGATAAGTGATTAAAACGGTATGATGTAGTAAAGAGTAAAGAATAATATTGTCTGGGGCTATAAGTTTTTGTCTTCTAAATTGCTTCCAACTTGTCAAGCAAAGTGAGACGGTAACTTTTGTGCCAATGTATTTATTGTGACGTAGCTCATTAATTATGAGCGGTGTTGGTATTACAAATGAATGTAGGTGTTGTTTATAATTAAATATGAAATTATAAAACTAGTACTCCCCTGGTTTATCGAAGATGTTTGAATTTGGATAACCGTTGACACGTTGACCTCCGCGTTATACAAAACGTTGCGTAGATCCCATAGAAGGTGTGTTTCACAATAATTTTCACTTTTATATCAATGTTATGGTTAATTATTACTAATATTTTCTATTTATGCACTATACAATTAGTTTTAAATAATTTTATAATTTAAAATCAAACAGCTGATGTTAACTTTGCTGTTGACACCTCTATCTATATTAAAATAATCATTATATAAAATGAAATATCACATTTCTTAAGCAATTCCAGAAAATTCTGGAAAACACATTGTAAACAGGAAAAACGTGTAAACCCGTATCATGTAGCAAGCTAATTCCTTACTTGTGGTCGTCACTAGGTGTTCTTGTCGAAAATCGCGTAAAAAATTGTGGTTTTCAAGGTGTTGTTAAAACGTGGCGGTGTCGGGTTAAGCCTTTGGGGTGCTATAATCAAATGACATTAGTGGGATCGTCTTACATGATCAGGTTTCTAAGTCCTGGGGATAGGCTATAGGGCGATGAACGCTGTTTAGGTTTATGAGCTTTATTTAAATCAGCGCAATCTATACTGCTTTGGAAAAAAATACTTTTAGTAGTATACCTATAGGATGAATATGGGATAAATAAATATAGACTTCACTGTAAACGAGAGCTATTAAAAGAGCAACTATGGAGTTTCTTGCCGGTTCTTCTCCGTAGATACTGTTTTCCGAATCGTAGGTAAATGTTAAAAATATGTAATGACGTTTCAAAAGTGCTTCTAGAAGAAGTCTAATTGAATAAATAAATGTTTGAGATTGAGTTTGAGTATATAGTATATTAGCCCGTCTGTGACGCTAAAGATTCCAAACAGTTGGATGGTAGGTAAATGTCTTATAGGTACCTACATAATTTTATCATCTATCAAAAATTGATTACAATAATTATCTCCATATAATATAAGAGATGAATAAAAAATGTCTTAGCTAAACTAAAAATCTTACTAACTATTATCGCGAATGCTTGCAAGAATTTATGTTACTCTTCCATGCGAAAATCACGTACCTAGGTAACCGATGTTGATTATCTTTGGTAGCGATGTAGCTTGGATGTAGGTTAGTGTACGTACTTCTATTATTTTTATACATTATTATTTTTGTACATGTAAGTATAAAAATACTTAAATTATTTACATTTCATGTCTTTGTATCTTCTCTACTTTTAGGTATTTTAATTAGATAAATTTTATTTATTAAAAGTGTTATTAAGGGACTCTTGCCAAGTATAAATACTTTAAAAGCGAAAAAAAAAACTTATATAAAAGTTAATCAATATGTTTTAAATTAACAAAAAAAAAACATCTCTCCTCCGACACAGAGTTTCTTCATACAAACATACAAAAATAACTCATCCAGTTAATTATTTGTCTATTTCACAGCAGAAGAACATTCTCAATTAAAGATGCTTTATTTAAGCACATTTTTATCATTAAAATACCTACACAGGAATGGTATTTCACCAATAAAAATTCAGGAATCTGTCTGCGAGCGATTCGCTCCTTTTTTACATTGATTTTATTTTAAACTAGCTTTCTGTCCGCGTCTTTGCCCGCTTAGTCTAAAACCTAATAAATTATAATTTTCTACAACCTGCCTCAAGAATCACCGCATCAAAATCCGTTGCGTAGTTTTAAAGATCTAAGCATATAGACACACAGATGGCGGAAAGCGACTATGTAGTTAGTGATTGATTACTCATAAGTTTAGAGGCTGTTTGTAAGATAGATTTTCGTAAAAACAGCCTCTAAACTTATTATAATATGCAGTAACAAGTAGGTATACCTACTCTATTATCTTCTATTATTAAAAGTATTAAATAATTTTTATAAATAATTAATATAATATATTAATAAGCTCTGAAGACCGAAATGTATAAATTTTACCGCTATATGAGTATTATGATATAGACTGTAGTTTATTTTTGTTTTCATTGGCCTAACCAGACTTATGTAAATTGCTTTTATTTTTGATTTAATTAATTGCCAAGGATCTAAAATTTTTAAATTTATATCTAATAGATAGCTATAAGTTTGACATCTACCGGATATATTTATTATTATCTTATCTGTCGGATAAAATTACAGATAACATAATATGAAAATGTTAAATAGGCTATCAGCTAGTGTTAAAACTGACCAAATGGTTAGAAATGAAACCGAAGTGAGCCATAAAGACGCGAACTCTTTACTTATTAAAATATTTAAACTAAAGCTGAAAAAGGTTTAAGTTATTATATGAATGAAAGGTCTTTAAATATAAGCATTGTTTTACGTTGACTATTCTATAAAATAACACAGACATCAAGCTTAAAAAGTAATGAAATCGAATTGTCTAATTGTCTACGCAACGATTACTCACAAAGAACATTTAGTAGGTACGGAAAGCGAATAAATAAAAAAAGTAGAGAGAAAAAAAATAATCCTTTTGCGTAGGTAAACTGTATTGAAGCATCGATGTCGATCTTAAAACACTGCAGGAAGGTACGCTAATAATAAATGCCCAAATATTATCACAATGTCGATTATAAATAATTACCAAAAATAAATATTGCATCAACCTTTAGACAGTTTAAATCTACACTAAATCAAACATCCATATCATTAGTACTTTTTTATTTTCAAAAGTGTGTATTTACTCATAATATGCTCTAAAAGGAAATCCGCTCTATTAATTTAGCAAAGATCAAAAAATTCCAATTAAAAAATCTTTTGATCAATGTGAAAACAGAAACTAAACGGCGGTCTCATTTAAGATTTTTATTTTTAATGAATCCGCCTTTAACTAACCATGCATATGAAACTGCTACATCAGGGCAGATACAGGAAGAACCTTCGAAAATAGCAAAAACGGATCAAAAACACAATTATATCGAGATACGAACAAAAGGAAAAATATGGCGGCGAAATTACGCTTTGTTATCGAAATTGGAAATGTATATATTTAAAAGAAAGTTCGGCTTCTGTTGGGGTACATTTTTTTGTACGTGTACAAAAAACACCCCTCCGCATATGAAACATTACCCCACAATATGTCTACGAAGCCGTGCCCCGTCAAGCACTTTCATTTTTATAGAGATTTTTTCTTTGCGTTAGAACGGGACGGATTTTCAGTTGTCACACTTGAATACGCGTTGTGTGCGAGCGGGAGTGAGACGGGTAGAAATAAAAAGTTTGGCTGTGGATAAAGAAAGCTCAGGTATAAGGGTGTGGATAAGGAAAAAAGGGATACAACGTGGGGTGGCCAGTGGCCACCCGGTGGGGGCACGAAGTTCCCGTCACCGCCGCTAGATGGGGCTGAACAAGAAAGTTTTTTTTATTGAATTTCGCCGAGTTTTGGCATAATGATGATGGATTGTACGGTGGCTTTCCACAGATAAGTTTTTGGGGAATTTTCCCGTTGCGTGTAATGTGTTTTTCGAGTTTTAAATTAGCTGAGTACGTAAATGTCAACTTTAGGGTGGAGGGGGTCTCCTTGCCGGCGTTGTTATTAAATTGATACTGTTGCCATGTTTCTAGAGGATAAAACTTTTAACCCTAATTACAGGCATATATCCTATACTTGTATAAAGTTCTTATAAGGTATGAACATTTAAAAATCGGTATTTTGCCCTGTAAGAACATTTGTTATGATTCTTGTTCTAATAAGAACTGTTAAATAAAAGTTACCTGGACCAAAGCAATAAGATTATAGAAGGAATGAATAGAAGAATGAGTACCTATGTGATATGATGTCCTTTGTTCTTGGCTATGTAATTTTTCATAGTCATATTTTTAGGACCGGTTGGTACGTAGTTTTTAGTACAATTTAAATAATTATGAACTGTCCCTAATTTAGATATAAATAAAATCCAATTAATATTTAACCACTACTTTTTTATATAGTAAACATTAATTATAAATATAAACCAACCCGCGTTATGTGCAAACATTTTGAATTCTTTTCATTCAAGGGCTGTCTCATTAGTGCCTAGTGCTTGCAAAAGGGTGAAAAAACCTCGTTGAGTGTCGTTACTGCCAACCCTAATTAGAAGATTTTTTGGTAACCTGTAATTAAGATTATCGAATTATTTATTTTTTGGTGACTGTGTAATGTGTTTCGATTATTTTGGTTTATAATTTTAAATTGCAAGAACATTTCGACTTTCTCTTTTAGAATTTTAAGTAAATTTGTTGCTATTATTTTCTGTGTAATTGAGTTCTAGTATTTTAGAGATGTAATTATTGTAAAATGAAATAAAGATTATTTTTCAATTGTGTTTTATTTTTATTTTTAATAATAATGCCTTCATCGTCATTTTATAAAAGAACATCCTGTATTTGTTCCGTTTAAATGTCAAACCAATGGAGTGGAAACGTTGTAAAATTCACAAATACTCCTTTGACCTGCTTTTTAGGATCCGATAGCAAAGGATATTGGCTGAAATTAAATATCATTTGGACCAGACAAAAAATGGACATGTTAATTCTTAAATTAAGAAGAATTTAATATGTGTTCAGTGACTTTATTAACACTAAAGCTCAAGTGGACACATCCTGTATATTTTAATTTTAGAAAGAAAGCTGTCAGTTAATAAAACTTATTAAAAAATCACGCTGTAATCATAACTGCTTGATTTCTAATAAGAAAACTATCGATGTATAGCGAACAATTTCTGTTTTGATTTAATTTATCCTGGAAATATTTTTAATATTCCCAAATCATTGAAGCTTATATAAGTATTCTTTTATTTAGCTTCCGTTATCAGAAGCGAGTAGGAAGGTCAAACATGAAATGTTTGTGTTATTCCTGAAATTACTTTTTCTCTCTTTCAAAATATGATATTATTCTATATCTTTTGAATAAAGCCAATCTGTATATCGATTCATTTTTTCATTGATTATTATTATTTAATGATTGAAGCTCTAATATGCAAAATAAAAAATTGCACACCATCAAACAACCACACCCAATCATTACATTTATCATTAGTACAGACGTCAATGTACAAATATCCAATATAGCTATCCCGGGTCTAATAAGAATCCCGACTTAATATTTTCCAATGGCAAACTCAACCTTTCACAAATATCCAATTCCAGTTCCGTATAAGCAATAAATAAGAGGAAAAGGCTTTCCAGACGGCGCTCGGGAAATAAGTAAAAAAGGCAACCAACGGATCGAAGTCTTTCGTCCGTCGGATCCAATAATCCTGGTGCCTGTCCGCCCGCCTAATGTGATCGTAGCCTAATGAAAAACGCTTGTGCGATATTTATAGGGGCATTAGGTGTTTAGATGTTTTCGTTTATGTGTGTTTTATTTACACTTTGTACAAAAATGGTTTCAAAAGGTAGAAAGCAGCAGTGAAGAAGGAAGAAGGGAATCTTTAAGGCGTTGAAAAGTGTGATAATATATAGAAATTTACGATATAAAAAACGATATACAATCAGCGAAATACATATTTGTACAGAAACTTTAACTCATTGAAACTTGATAACGTAGCTTGTTTCAAATAAGAACGAATATTGGATAGAAATTGAGTTTTATTTCAAAAACTCCCATACTTCTTACATTTCTAATTGGAAGTAAATAATTTAAGTATCGGATTTAAATTGATTAAATAAAATATTGTTTCAAATTACCTAACAAAAATCAATACTATTAGGCTATACATTAATAAATCCAATCAAAACTTAGTCATCATAAAATAAAAATATATATTAAAAAAAAACGAGGTCTGGACTATAAATGTGGCGCTCAGCTTCGCGAATGTAAAAAAAGTCTGAAATGGGTTTACGTTGGTAACGAAATCAACATAAATTTAGACGAAAATTAAACAGTATTAGTTATTGAGTAAAATAAAATGATTAGATGAATAAATGGTATTTCTATTTATTTTTAAGTCTGTATTTTTTATTTACTTCTATGTCTGATATTAAAGTTCATTTTTTTATTTGGTAGGTATCAGTTTTTTTTTTGGTTGAATAATTATTTTTTTTATTGATTAATCGTTCTTATTATTATTTAAGTAAATTTATTTTATGTCTAAAGGCATTATAGGATGGGGTTCATAGTCAATAGATTCTGGTATTCATACACTACGTAGATGATGTATTTTTTATATAGGGTCTTGTAATGATGTAAATATACTATGAACGTTAATATTCACTGTGTGTAATTGGTTCAATTATTATCTCAACAAAATTTCGTTTTTGCGTAGTCGTAATTAACGATTTTAAATAAGTTTTCATTTCAATCTATACTTACTCATTAATGATAACGATATTCTTATATTAAAAAGTTTGTAATTATTAAGCTCATTACATGAATATCTGAAGGATCGATTTTGCTCATATTTAACACGAGTGGTCCACGAGTCTCCGAGTTTTTTATAATACCTACATTCGATTCCTAGTACTTGTATATTATGCTCATAGTATATAATATGTGCTATGGATATATTTTGTTCTTATAAGAATGTGTACTAACCTAATTTGTATCTAGATCGCATTACGTAATGTATCTAATTCTTCTAACTCTTATTTATACGTACATGGATTCATCTTAGTTAATATTATATTTCAGAATTTATCCATCCGAAAATTGGCTTAGCGCGAGTCAATAGCTCAATCGATACAGTTAATGCTCAAGCGGTTTCTTTCGCGTAGGCAAAAAGTAGGTACTTAATGTTCATTCCGATTTATGTATATGTTTTTGAAAGAATAACAAACATCTATGTATCCTTGCAATTCGCTTTTATAATAAAAGGATCAAGACGATTTATTTTTAGGATGTTTATAAAACTTAGGTAAGTCAACATCTTTGTAGGGTAGGTACCTAGATAGATAGATAATTCTTTATTACACACACAAGATTTACATGAAACACAGAAAAAGACAAACAAGTATGTCATCTTAAATAAGATAATACATTAAATTAACGAGTTCTAATCTCAAGTAGGATCAAATTAAGAAAGGATATTTCTTTTTCTTTAAAGGACAGCTTACAAAGTCAATCAGTAGAAATTTAAAGCTCACTGTACTATTTGTATACTATGCAGCTCTTGTTCATTTGGCCATTCTCTATCCAAAGCCGTCATTTGGTCAGATGACATAATAATTATTATTAAGTTTGTAGACGCTACATTGGTAGAGCCGAACTCTATAAGTTTCATAAACAATAGCAACCATAAAGCATTTAAACTACAAAAGGCAATGTAACTTTTATGAATGAAAATAAAAATCAAGTCGGCCAATCCGTTGGAAGTATTTAATTTCAACTCCCACATCGTTTAATATTTCATCCCATTTCTTACAAAGTGCATTGACACGTTTTCGATTTCATTAGACAACCTTAAGATGTTCATTGAGTATCAGCTGATGCAACTATCCCTTTCGCACTTGTTGAAATTCGCATTGCCAATATCCACTATCCCACTCTCCCGAAGATGTGACGTCATAACGAGGTCGTCTCAGATTCACTCATTAAATAAACAAGGAATAAAATATGCGTCGTGCCAGGAGGACGCGCGTTGAATTCGTCTGTAAAAATATTCACAATCAATCGATTGTAAGATTTTTTCTCAGAATAATTTATACTATATTATAAAAATAATGAAATTCTTCTATTGTTAGTATGTAGGTTAATAATATTGTAAACTTCTATGTAAAAACTGAAAAAATGTGATGACACACGACGCCTCTGCAATTTATGTTGAATGTTGTTAACTCTATATCCATAACTATTATTTTGTTCAAAATAGCAACCTTGTACATTTACTTCAATTTACAATTGACCTGATAATTAAACCAATACAAATAACCTCCACTATATCAAACCATTGAACATTCCTTTCACGTCGTTTACGCAAGTATATTTGCATCCTGGTGGTCCTGCCATAATGACGAACTCTCCCGTTTTAATTCGTATCCCGACCCCGCTGTTCTTCATTATCTTATTACTTAGCAAACTTTATATACTGCGCGTATTCGGCTTGATACTTGAAAATATTGTCTCATTTGTTAATTTGGTACATTGTTCTTAGGAATTATGTATTTAATTTTGTAATTTTAAATTTACTTATTATAAAATCTGTACTTTACTTCGGAAACCAAAATATAATAAAAAGAAAAACAAACATGTGTAGATAATATTTTGTGTTCTCCGCTCTATTAAGTTTTTCAAATGTAGGTGCTCCCAGTAAACGAAAGAAAAATGATAAGTTCTATGATGACCATACTTTACTACAGTTCTTCCAATTTGAAATTTAAGTGAACTCCTTGTATGTCTTCTTCATTAATCCCTTAGTCTAATAAGTCTATCTACAATCATTAAAAACCAAGTTTCAGAACAATCAAAAAAGTCCTTAAGGATACCAAGTATCGAAACCAATAGATCGCTGTAGAAATCTTAAGACGGCGCGGAGTTGTTCTAAGTAGAGACGTTAATGGGCGTCGCCTTCACCTTGACCACCACTGAACTTTCACCCCAGTTCTGATTGCCTGGTACTTCAGAATTAGGTCGAAGGATTCTTAGTTCAAGTACGAACTTTCTTCAGGAATGCATTTTCTTATAAACATTCAGTTTTCTTTTATTTTAGTTTTCTTTATTTTTATTATAAGTTGTGTTGATGTTTTATTTAAAGATATTAAAAGTCCTATAATAGCTAATAGCTACGTTCCCAGAATAGGCAAAAGTCATTAGATCAATTACATCCTAATCTCTATTGAACTTTCACCCCAGTTCTGATTGCCTGGTATTTTGGAGTTAAAGTGAAACAGGTATAAAGCGATACTGTATTTAAATTTTTAGCTGTATGTAGCAAAATGTATCAATATTTCCTGTATTTTTTGATGTTTGCAATGTATAAATGAATTTTATACAATTAGGTAAATTAAATTTACACCAATGCACAGCTTACACCATCTTTAACCAACATCATTTTCAATAATAACACAAATCTTAACACAAATTGAATCATTCTATATAATATAAAATATTTTTTTAATTCCCTATGAAAAGTGAAAACTCTATACGCGGCCGTCGGGCGGCAACTTCAAAGCCCCGTCGCTCGGCCGAACTTTAGGAACGTTCTTATAAGCTTTGATAAAGCTATCTTCTAATATGAAATAGTTTCATCTTTATTGGAAATAAATTCTTTAAATATTTTACTTTATACGTAGGTTGATGTTATTAATCAAGACTTTAGTATTAAATAAATAGATCATTCTAGATATATTTTTATAGAGTAAAGATGTATTTGTAAAAATAATAAAATTAATTTCTTTCATAAAATAAATTAGGTCATAATAACTTTTGTAATTACAACTATCTGCCGAAGTAAATCCGATGAAATTGGCCCGGATTATCCGAACCAATTATTACGCTGTCTAGATATTAATAGGCCATGATATCTTCACGTATTTCAGAGTGACCCCCTACATCTCAATAATATATGTATATTTATTATTCTAGGTAGTACAATGCAGATTTTTCGTATGCATGTTTCATGAGAACGGCAAGTGAGTCATTAGAATGCATTCAAAAAGATTGTGACATTGCATAGTCTTTAAGCATTTTATAAATAAAAAGCTGTGCCCCGCAGTTTCACCCGCGGGTAACAGAAAGTATTTCTATAGCTTATGCGTTATTTTGGTACATAACCTACAATCTACATTATTACCAAGTATCATCAAAATCGATCGAGTAATTTTCGTGAAAGAGTAGTAAACATACAAACATCCATACATAGTATCTATGCATGGATGTATGTGTCCTCACGAACTTTCACATTTATGATATTTATTAGTCGGATTCAAGAAAACAAAGTTTCAATTCACTAGATGCTAATATCGCTCAGAAATAGCTTAGCTTACAAGAGGTAAGTAAGGTAACTTTCAAAATCGGCTTAGTAGGAGCTTATTCGGTACAAACAATCAAATCTTCATACTGTCAAATAAACCAAAAATATATTTAAGATCAATATATAAAAAGCGAAAAAGGTCTTAAGAAAATCTATCAGTAAAGATGTAAAATCTAAGAGAGTCATATATTTACCGAAACGCATATAAATACATGGAAATTCAGAGCTCTGCCTCAAGTTGGCGAAGTTATTCCTTTGCGAAGAAAAATCCCGGGATTAAAAAGGGATGCAGTCGTGTGTGAACGCTACTGTATCTTATCCCGGAACAAAGGACGGGGAAACATTTTCTTATTAACCTTGTTCACCAGTGGGATAGGAGCTATATAATGTTTGTTTGAATTTTAGAACTATAATGAAGAATAGTTTGTAATAAAGTGAATGATATGTAAATTATGTAGGTACTGGCTCGCAACATCACATAAACTATAAAAACATTGTCTATACAGAAAGTTAAAATTGGCATTCATAACAACAATGTTTATACGAATATGAATACAACATGTTGGAAACTTTTAAATGGTGAAGATGTGCTTTTCGTTATTTTAATTCTGTAATAATATTATGCAGTAATATCAGCAGCATGTTGAGAGCAACTCTTAAACATTTTGAACTATCTCTGTTACTATAAAATATTTAACTACGAGGCTGAACAACACCAGACAAAAGAAAACCTACATTTAGAATTATTGAATATAACTAGAAAAAAATCAAATAATATATTTTAAAATATCCCAGCTTCCACTGTGACACTAGCACAAAGCTACTTTGTATGGGGATATCTGTATTCGCCCCTCACATTGAGATGTATTCGCAGACGATATAAAATCCTACAGTTCTCCTATTTTAACGTTCAGTTTTTTGTTTACAATACGATATCAGCTATTAAACTATAAAAACACACTTGTTCAAAAATGAAATAAAATAGTAAGAAACTGATAAATGATTGATTTTACTTCAAATTACTGAAAAATTACTACGCAAATTTTACTTTTTTTAAAAACTTTTAAGTAACAGATAATATTGGAATAATTTTAAATTGTTTATCATGATATATTTTATTTATAATAGTTACTTACTTACTTTATAATAGTTACCAACTTACTTACCAACAGCCGTACAAATAAACGAGTTATAACATTTTATGAAAAGAATAAACTAAGAATAAGGAAAAATCATACAAATAAACACGTAATAAATGAAACCTAGTATAACTTCGTAATAAGTATTCATACTAATGCTATTTCGTCCTTATTCCGGCTACCACCCTAGTATAAGTCTGACATAACCGAGTTATAACGTATCTTTTAGTACATTGTGCTGTGTTTTACAAGTTTTAGAAGCAATTTTCAATCTAAATTTGAGATAATAGCAATGAGAGTAATACGAGAAGTAGAAAAAGTTGAGCAAATTAATAATTTCATTACGTACCTATTGAAATGGAAAATTTTGTATGAAATGTCAAAATATACGAAATTATGAAAAACCCTTTTGATATTATTTTATAATGATTTATTTATTTACAACATGCGCCAAACCATACATACATAAAACTTATTTCTAAACTTATCACAATAATATAAACTTTCTTTGAAAATCTTCTAAGCCTGGAGTTGTATGTTTTGAGTACCAGTTATTTGGCAACTCTCTATCTCAAGGTGGGTTTATCTTCTGTTCTCCAGATATTGGATAGCGTTCTCTTTCATTTGCTTGCATATTTAATGATATATTTAAATTATTTCCAATAAATATTAAAAAAATAAATAAACAGGACATCGTATGATGAAACTTCACAACAAATTCGACGAAGTCAAACGAGCGTCAAAATGACAGCACCAAGGCTTAACCGTATAGAAAATTTCAATGTTTTTCATAATTTTGTGAATGAATTGCTACGTTGCCGCTTCGCGCCTATTGCATAGCGTGAGCATAGTTACATCGACGTTATTCCAAATTTATTTGTAAGAAATTATGACATCCTTATTCTTTATTTATTCTTATCATATCTATTCATTGCATAAGGTTTGACCGTTTGAATAAGCAAGTTTTTATTTTTACGGCTGCAAGAGTATAAGACAGGACTCATTAGTCCAAGAGCCGACGCAATATTTGCTCCAAACATTTACCATACCGTCTTTCATATTTCAAACGGTCATTACCAAGCTCAGAAGTGTGCATATACAAATTACATATTACAAAGGGAAGACGCACCCCCTCATTTCGCCAATGCCATAAATTTTGCAAATGGCGCCCATAAATTCCGTCACCAAGTCACTAATGTAGCGTGATACGAAGAATATTGTTATACATTTCATATTTAAGAAACCATGCTGTGTTGGTCGGTTAAATTTCAAGAAAATAATGACTTGGACTACTATGTTCAATGTTTTGATTAATCACGAGTGCTTTTTGCATCCGTGGGTCAAATTTAAAATGAACAGTATATTGATTACTAGGTTTCCGCCCGCGGCTTCGCCCGCGCAGTAAAAGAAAAACCCGCATAGTTCCCGTTCCCGTGGGATTTCCGGGATTGCGTCATTTTCCCGGGATAAAAAGGAGCCTATGTCCTTTCTCGGGTATCAAAATATCTCCATACCAAATTTCATGAAAATTGGTTCAGTAGTTTAGGCGTGATTGAGTAACAGACAGACAGACAGTTACTTTCGCATTTATAATATTAGTATGGATATAAAATAATGATTTATTATAATATTATTAGGATTCTAAGATTCATACTATGTAGCATCATATTGAATTACTTATTAAACATATTATTATATTAACTAATTTTAGTAAGAAGTTTTATCGTAAGAAAGTTTTATAATAGATAGATATTTATAGCAGATCATCAGCATCTATGAAAAATATACCATCGTGTAAATGTTATAACTACACATATTAAAGCACTGATATATTTTGTACATTAGGTAAGGTAATATATAATCAAATTCAACAAAATCTTTCTGCATTAATTATACCTAATCGTTTATTTCACAACGTAATTTCCCCTCCATACTATTGAGAACAATTACTTACGCTCTATTTCTAAAAAAGTGCAATTATAAAAATAGTTTACTTTCCATAATGCCTCCATAGAGCCTTCAGAGCCACTCGTTCACATCACGATGTTTTTGTGTAAGAAACAGCATGTTAAACAAAAAATACTGCAAAGGGCCTTTGTCTTACAAAGTAGGGCCTTTTTAGAAGGCCGGAAGGTACCAGGAAACCAGGGGCTGAACACGACGGAACCAGTTTGCTTTCCGCAGCTTTATTTATCTGTTTTAAAGGACGTATTTCAATGTAATATTGTATGGTTTTAGTCCTTTGAAATTCTGTTATATTTCTTTAGAAAATTGCGTTGGAGTTCTAGTGTTTTAGAAATGTCGACTCGAAGGACCATATTGTAAATAGTGAAATATTATGACTTTTTAGACGTCAGATGATGAGAGGAATCTTAGAGGAATAATTTTGTTTTTCATTACTAACTAACTTATTACTTATTTACTTTTATGGGAAACTTAGTCAATTATTTTTGTCGAAATACGAAACTTTGACTTTTGACTCGAATTTCGATTGTTTTACATAATAACTATGGTAATTGAATCTGATTTATGTTTCTATTATTCAGGCACGTATATTCACACCATTCAAAAACAAATCGAGATTTAAGAACATTATGACCCGACCTATAAATTGTCTTTTTTTCTCTAGCCTCCAGCTTATAAACATCCGCAAACAAAAACAAATTGTACAAATGACTTCCGTCAGACGCAGACAGAATTTCTCAGACCATTAGCGGTAATCAGAAACAGACTAATCACTAATTACTAGGAAGGAAGGGGGGGGGGATGTTTCAGCGAATCGAGACAAAAAACGAAAGCTTAACTTTTACAGAGCGAATGATGCACGAAAGGAGGATGTGGCATTTAATAAGTGTTCTAACAATTTATATGGGACTAAAATGGGATGATAGCTAATAATATTAATTTTAATTCAGTTAAAATGATATACCTACTGGCTATGCTATATTAGAATAGAATGCAATTAGGCAACTTAAATTACCACAAACATAAGCTATTGAACATATTAGTAGCATATTTGTAGGTAAAAAAAGTCTTCATAATTTTCCATTGTTCTGTTGTATCGAAAATTACATTAAAATCAAAAAGGCCATTTTCGAATGTCAAAGGTTATAAAACTACCTTACGACGAGACGCATCTACCTAAAGTATTGTACTTTTGTCTAAAAATGCCTCATCCAATATTCTAATTTAGAAGCCAGGAATGAAAGTAAAAATGCAATTATTAAGAACCTCCAAGTAAGCGAGTTATTTTAACCACCTGTTGATAGCCTAATTAATTCAATTTTGAACCAGTTATTAGGGTTCTCTGAATAGACATTTGTATTCGCATATTTTTGCATAGAGTTTCTATTGCAAAATATCTGTACCTTTGTATGATTTATAATAAAGTTTTTTATTTGTCATATATATTTCATAGTATTATATTTAGCTTCAAGATTCGAGGACATTATATCGAAAAACATTGTCAAATATTCATAATAAGGAAATATGGAACCTTTTTAGTCATCCCATGTTAAAAAGTTCGTAAATCTATCGCATACTACAGAACACATTAAACCTCAAATTACTATACAACATTATACATTAAAATATGTTGTTCACTTGATTAGTCTCAGTGAAAATATGCCTGAAAATGTAACACATCAAAACATCTTTAAAAAATTGGCCAATAAAAATTATACAGAACCCTCTGAATTCAGATCGATCCCACTTGGCTAATTCTTTGTAGACAGAGAGGTGGGCCGTTAATTCGATTATAACATCTTGTTTTATTTGCAACCCGTTTTAGATTTTTTTCGTTGTATTTTGTCTTGTATATTACAGCTAAGAATAAGGGAATGAAGAACAAATTAACTGAATGTTATAGGAATTATTGAAGGAGCTCATCATTCATTCTTCAAGCGTAGAGTGAACAGATACCTTCTAGGGAAGCGCGTACCATCTTAGACCACATCTCAGCTTAACATCAGGCGAGATTGTGGTCAAGCGCTTCCCTATTCACAATAAAAAAAATCATCATCATCATCATCAATTTTTCCCTCTGCAAGAACACAGGTGACCTAAAAAAGCATAAACAGACAGACAGATTGATATAATATGTTACATGTTTTCTTTCTACGACGCTTTATCTTCTTTAATTGGTACTATGCTATTATGATTATAAATTGTAAAACTTATTTAATTTTTGTGTCTTATAATCTCAAACTTCTCGATAAAACTGAGACACTGAACTACTGAATTCCCGCTGGCCAAGAGCTCGAGCGGTGTGGTAGATGTTAGTTGTTATCAATAGCTACGTCTAAAATAGTGTTTTTGTTTTGGATCGATTGAGAATGTGAAGATAGCTTCTTAACCTTTGCATCGATGCGGTAAAAAAGACATGGGTTTAATCCTGCTCCTTTTTTCCTATTCATATTTTATTTCAAATGTTTATCAAGATTGAAAGTGCAAAAATAAGGAGTACATTCCATTAAGACTTAAATTACCTATATAGTGATCTTTGAAACTTTCTTTTACCGTTTATAAGATACATTTCTAGATAGATAATAAGTTATATTGATCCACCCAAGTGATATCGTAAACTGCTAGTTACAAACCCATCGATATACTTTTTTGATACATAAAAACATTACTTAATGCGCTTTCTTCAAGCTGAAATTTAATGTCCTGCCGCAGGTGGCATCGGGTCATTATATTTTTTATGCACTTCAATGATTATCGGCTCCATCTTTTCTGCTATATTGTTTTAATATTTATTACAGTAATTAAATAACAATATTGGAACATTTTGGATGGGTTACATTGATCATTTTATGTACTTTCGCCAGGATTGCGACAGTTCTTAATTGCATGTAGATTGTA
Source organism: Colias nastes (assembly GCA_907164665.1). Lineage (NCBI taxonomy): Eukaryota > Metazoa > Arthropoda > Insecta > Lepidoptera > Pieridae > Colias > Colias nastes. The sequence goes on along the minus strand of CAJQZM010042093.1, from coordinate 9,067 downwards.
GATGGGATATCATAATTAGATTTAAAATTGAACAAGTTGGATTAATTGCATTATTTATAAAGGCTGACAGTTTTTTTTACCTTTGGGAAGTCCTCAATAGAGAAAGTATAATTCATATTATGAAATTTATAAGGTTAGACAATAATTTCCTTACTATTTTCTTTGCTTGTCTAAATTTGCGGATTTATTCTATGATATGTACTTATATGACTGATAATGTTATAACTTATAACAACATGGCATAACATATGCAGCATGAGCAGATCTATAATATTCAGGCTATGAAGAATGAGATCGGGAAAGCAATTAGTAAACATTTATATTTCAAATTTATTTACCATCGAAAACTTGGGATTTAGATGAAACTATAGCATTAAAAAATAACGTCAATGATGCTAAAAATGTATACAATGTTTTAATAAAAGCAGTTGAAACAGTAAATGCAAATGACTATGCCTAATTTCACACCCCAACTGACGTCACATGACCCTTAAATTTCCAAAATAGTTGTACTTGAAGATCGGTGTGAATTAGTAGATATAATCTTATCTGTTGGTTATTTGACTTGTTAACTATACGAGCTTTAAACTGTATAATCTAATAGTTATAATATGCTCTGATAGGTTTGGTGTGAGAGCAGGTGATAATATAGTTTTGAATATAGATTAAATAATTATTTGTTGTGTCTTTACGTCTTAATTGAACAAATGGAATAGGTGTGATGAATGAAAAGCTGTTGTTATGTGTGTTTGACGTTTGTATTAGAAAAAAATAATAAAAAATACATATTGTAAATGAATGTGGGTATATCAGAAACGAAAAGATCATGTGTGAAATTGTAATTTGCTTTATTAAATTTTAATAGATGTTTATTCACTGTATGGGTATTGTTTTTATTCACTACCTTTTTGCTTTTGAAGGACAGTTTATTAATTATCTGTTCCTACCTTTTATTTCTATACGTCAGAAAATATGACCTATGATTGAGAAATCTATAAAACACTACATTCATGCAACCTATTGAATACTTCCCAAATCCATGTACCAATTCATTTAATTTTGTAATTTTCAAAGTCTTATCAACAGTTTCATTCATTCACAAGTAAATTCCAACCCACGGCCATTAATTATTTAGCAGACACACCCAAATCTAAACGCAAGATGTTAACCAGGTGAAGCTGCTTCTTATAAACAGCTCAACCCATTAATTTGTCTTTATTACGCCAATCTCGATATCAGATAACCAAATTACGTGTTAAATTATGCACAAAAACCTCCATTCAAGTTCTAACGATACCTCTATATTTATTAAATTTACGAACACATACTCCAAAGTACAATTAGCATGTTTAATGAAAAGATGTTGATAATGCCCTACACATAAATATTTATACCCTGATTAAGATAATTATTCATAGTGAAAGCGTTAATTCGGCCTACTCGATTTTTACCGGTTTTTTAACAGTGTAAACATGGTTGCATGCCACAACACTATTGAGAGATAACCATTTTTAGATATGCATCGAGTAACGGTTTCATTTAATTGTGCTCGAGTTTTGGTGTAAGAGACGTTTTTATTGCATATTTAATGAATTGTAGTTTTTGGGAATAGGTTTTTCATCGGCTGTGCTGACCAACTGGAGCGGATTATAGTTCTATGATAGGTATCTACGTAGGGTAGACTGGGTACAGTAGTGACAATTTTAGTTTGTCCGCCTATATTTTTTAAATTATGCTAATAATCTGAACAAAAACTGTGTTATAATGTAGTTTATTCATTGGTTAACGACTTAATGTTAAAACTTTAGGCCTAAATCAAATAGTTAAATTATGAAAAATATTTATTTAAACAAAGGAAGATTGTCACAATCGACCACATCCCAGGGGCGGTTGTGACAGTACTGGGGGTCAATAGTGACAGTATGAAAATTATGTGAAATGATTACCCAAGAGGATAGAAATGCTCTAAATGATCACGAAATACTTTTTCATGACTTTACTTATTACTTACATTACAAGAAATATTTATTTTTTATAATATGACTCATTTAACAAAAAATACTTTCCTTACAAAAGTGATAAAATCTGGTAACAGTTTAATCTTTCACAACTTTCATGGCACTATAGTATCTTTAGATATATTATCAGTCTCCATTAATACTGATTTTCTATAATAGTCTTCATTAAAAAATTAGTAAAAATTACAATACTTATCAAAGAAATGTCAATCACATTCATAATCACAATAAAACTTATGTTTGTAGGAACTCTACTTTACTTTGAAACAAAACTCCAAACGTAATAAAAGTGCTCATCTTTCAAATAAAAAATAAAAATATTCTCATGGTATCTTTCAAATAAAAAAAAACAAAAATATTCTCATAGTATAAAAGTAGTAGCTATGCGAAAGTCTATCAAAATAAGTAATAATCTGCAGCACTGCGCAAAGTCCTGCGTTTTACTTCATCATACGCATCTTCGTACTGGGACACGGTACACGGTACACTCTTTGAGTTTTTCTGATGCGATTTCTAGGCATCTAAAACAAAAACAACAGATTTTACTTATGTCACAACCGTACCCGGTTAAAGTGTCACAACCGTAACCAGAGACTGTTTTTATAAAAATACAATCACCACGCCAAGACAAAATAACCTACAATAAATGTAATTATTGATATTAAACTGCTAATATGTGACTTATATCGATGAATAACACTCAATACCCTATCAGCATAGATATTACAGTAATTTGGAAATTAAAATGAACGAAAAAACTTACTTTTTGGCGGTTAAAATCAAAATGGGCTTCTGCTCACGTACTCACTGCGCGGAAAATGATGCAACCCTGTGAAACAGGTTGAGACGAGCAAGCCGCTCCTCTTTCCCCTTGCATGACCTCTGCTATTCCCTATATTTTTGAAAATATGACGACTGTCACTACCGGGACCTGGCACAACCGTACCCAGTCTACCCTACTTTAAACGTGCACTCTTTCTAAGTACAGCAGATTAATTATTTTAGGACTTTTTGCTCTCTTAATTTTAAGAGATTTTATTGTGATAAATGTTTATTCAAACCCATAATTTAACAGACTCTTTAGATACATTATTTAAAAAATTAAATTTCTCAAAATATAGTGTGAAAATTGACCTTAACTTAATCTAATAAATCATCCTATTCGAACCAAACAGATTCCAATGCTAATAAGAAATTATCTTTCACTTTCGTATAAAAAACTACATATTATCACACCGCACTAAAAAACCCATCATTTAAGAATTATTTCATAATTGTAACATCATAGTGAAGCTCTAATTATGGCGTATCTAAATTAAGATAAAACCTTCTCATGCCGGAAACGGCAAATAACAAATTAACTGCTCGTGTTAAAGTTTAAAAATAACCCTAAATTAGAAGCAATTAACTCCGAATTTTAATACGTTTTAAATTTAATGCTCTGGAGTATGATATTGTTAACTAATTTCGAGGTCTGAGTTTGGTTGGGGAGATTAGAGATTAAGATAACTTTCTTTGTAAATGATATTTTGTGTCTATTGTGATATTAAAATAAATTAATTTTTATGTTAAACTCATGGAATATTAACAATGTGAAATGGTTTTAATTCTTAACGGCTACTTATTTATTAAATAACATAAAGTACCATAAAGGGATAAGATAAATAATAAAAAAATAATCATAACAAAATAATTTATTTAAACAATATATTGTAAAAAATCGGTGTTTCCTTGCCGGTCCCAGTTCCTGAAACAAAAGAAAAAATATTACTTATTATTAAAATGCACTTTATTTAAATAAGAAAAAGTAAAAATATTCTCTATTATAAGACGATTTCAGCTAAATTATACTTTTAATGTGGTTTAACTAAAAAAATCTTAAACATTTAAAAGTCCTGCATAACCCTCAAATGCGGCCATAAAAATATAAACACAAAATGTTTATTCGTAATTTATAGTATAATCTACAACACAGTAATTTATTTTCTGTTTATTTTACGTGAACCGACTGACCATCGAAAAGAAAATTAGGTTCTACGATAAAGATCAAGCCACTATTTTACGAGCTTAGTGATTTATACGTGTTTCTGATGCAGGACTTATGCATAGTATAATTGTTAATGAATTTTATTTTTATGCTGACTTTCACGCGATGGTTTTGACTGGGAAATAGTGACGGAATATGTATGAATATTTATGTATTCGTATTTTGTGTTTGTATTTTTGCTTATGAAGCACTTTTGAAAAAAGTTCTAATCTAATATTATGTCATAAAAAATCAGTGCTCAGTAAATATGGTAGTCTAAACTAATATAATGAAAGGTAATATTTGTGTGTTTGTTACAATTTAATTTGAAAACTACTAGACAGATTTTAAAAAATTGTTCAAACGATAAAACTCCACAAAGAAAACAAATCTTAATAAACAAACAATCACTCAAATCTCTCACAAAACCTTCAAATATAGAGAAAACTTTATTATATAAGTTCCAATAGATATTCCATTCACAAATGAAAAAAGTTAACGAGAACTGTTAAGTTAACAATTATAACCCAACACTCAATTTATGTGTCCAATAACATTAATTTTTACAACCAACATTTTACGCGATTTTAATAATATTTTATAGGCAATTATCATGTGTTTCAGTGATAGTTCGTTAATTTTGAATGGCCGTGTTTTATTACTTTCTTCCTATTCGTTATTATGAATTATAAACCCTTATTAACTTACGGGTGTTATAGAATAAGGATATACATCGAGCGTAATAAGGATGTAGTAATTTTAATTTATTTTCATCTATATTTTCTTACGTAGTTTCATTGTTTATTTTTGTATCTGAGAGTATCTACACCGTTGACAAAATCTACTTATCCAAACACTAGCTGCGCCCCGCGGTTTTACCCGCATTGCTTCGCTCCTGTTTGTCTCAGCGTGATGATATATAGCCTTCCTCGATAAATGGGCTATCTAACACCAAAAGAATTCACATCGGACCAGTAAGTTCCTGAGATTAGCGCGTTCAAACAAACAAACTCTTCAGCTTTATAATATTAGTATAGATAATATTTTTGCTTTTCGGATGAATTGATGTCTTAATCTTATCACAAAAAATATCAATACTATCGCTATAAGTCTTCGTACACATTGGTATTACAATTGAAGTCCCAGACAAGTGTACATGGAACAAAAATATTTTGTATAAAATACTTTCACCCACATATACCTAATTAACGATCGCGTGTAAAATATCTAGATAAGCAATGTTTAACCATCACATTATGTATGCAGATGTACCTACCGATATTTTAATATTGGGGACTGTGCAAACAATGGACATTTTAGATCCATCAGTCTTTGTAATAAACTTAATTATCAGTTTAACTCGTTCAGCCTGTAAAGCTGGTATTTAAATTGGCCTATCCGCTAGTTATTCGACAGTGATGAACTACGTTTTGTTTTATGTAAATATTGCTTTTTTTATGTACGGTGGACGCTCATCTGCGAACAATTTTGTGCACGTAGTAACGTAGGGCATACATTGAAGGGTTTAGTTCTATCTACTTGGAAGTTTAGTATATCAGTATTAGAAATGAAACTTGCGTAGGTGAATATATAGTATTTTATCATTACAATCTTTATGAACCTGTACTGTCTACATTATTTTTACATCGTGTCACCCAGGCGGTGCCGGTACGAGCAGCTAGTCATAAAAACTTATAGACAGAACCTAGAAAAGTGGTATGAATGAAGTTTCACCTACTGCTAACAGACAAACAAAATAGAGCCTTGTGACGTTTACGATTTTCAGTTCACAATATTATACAATATACATCATATAAAAAGTTAGAAAAAGGAACACGCAAGTCTTAACCAACGAAGCGCGGGAAAAATGGCCTCCACACACTTCCGAAAAATCAATTTAAGCTCCAAAACGTATCATATTTTCTGTAACCACCCCACATTTACAACGATAGAGCGAACGGGAGAGAAAATATACAACTGCATGTGCTAGACAGAGAGGGGTGACAAACAAAAAATTATAGAAAAAAACATGGTCGCGAAAATGTAGGGGTATGAAGTGGCACATTAGAGTTCCCTACACTGGAAATATGAATAATAACCCCGGCATTGACTTTTACGGTACTTTCGTTGCATATAACGCGTAATTATGTTAAAATTTACTTGTAAATCAATGACTCTATTATACTAGTAGACGCGGCATACGCCAACATCATTGCACTAAAAAACAGCGTAATTAATACATACCTACTTACTAACGCATTATCACCAATACAGTTGTTCTCTCTTTCACTCTCACGCACGAGACATAATACATGTCTCACTCATGTACTTCGTAATAACAACTGCCGATTAAAATATAAAAAGAACGTCCAGCCACGACGCTGAATGGTGCGTGACTAAGTGAAACTCGGGCACTTAGCTGAGTTTTTTCTTGCCAAAATAGAGAGCGGGTAACGTATCTAGCTTTTTTATATATCATAGTTGTAAATATCATTCTGGATATCGCTATCCTATTTGTTTCAAATTTACTAATAGAATTAACAATTGTGGTGGTGATTAGCCTTAAGGTACTTCTTTTAACTTCGTAGTAAGACATACAAAGTTATAAAAAGTAATGGCAGTAAAGTTTAAAACATAAATCTATGAATGTTAAATCTATAGGTAGACCTCTTATATTTTTAAAAAATATATTAGTATCTGCTTCTCCATACATCATTAATTATTATTATTACCTTAATACATACCAATTATGACAAATAAATTATTAAAGGTGGAAATCTCAATACGATATTATAATTTTAGGAAAAGTATTTCGATTACAGATTTTTGTTTGTGAATGAAATTAATTGAATAATATAGTTTATTTATATATTTAATTAAACATCAAAATTCAAATCAACAACATATTTTCCCGTCAATTGACAAGTAACCAAAAATATCAATTAATTAAAAATAACTCAATAAAATAGATTATTGAAATAATAATGTTAACATATGAAATAAATAAATTAATATCATATTATTTAATTAACAAGGTGAACATAAACTATTGGATGTCAAATATTTTTATACCGGGTTTTTTATGCATTTACATCTGTTATTGGTTTTTTTATAATTAAGTCTCAATTTTAATATTATTAATATTTATCAATTTATCTACTATCCACTAAAATATAGATCATAAAGACCCATCATTTAGTCTATAAATAAAACCTATTAAATAATACAAAATTAGTTACATAACATTTTAAATATCTTCAAAGTAAAATAGGAATTAGTGCAGTGTATACGTTAAACCTCTGAGCTTAGTAAAACCTAAACTAGTAAAATAACATAACACTAATACGAGAAGAAAAACATCTTAATTCCGAATCTATAATCTTTAAAGGTAATCCTTTTGAATCTTTATAAGTACCTAGAGTACCTAAGCTTAACAACCGACATATCGTAGTTCGATCCCTAGCAGGTCTGGTAAAGCAAAAGGGCTGATAAAAAAGAAAAATACAGAAGTTAAAAACAAAACAGGGCATATTTTTGTCACACCACAGTCACCTATTTAAATATTTAATTATATTATTCTAAATTTCAATTTGAAAATAATGTTTACGAAAATATCCTTTACGAATTCGGACTTAATGCTTTTTCAGCCAAAACAATAAAAAAATCGTAACTAAAACAATGCTTAGCAAATAGCAATAGTTACAAAATATCTAAATTAGTGAACTTCAAAATAGGTCAGTGTCACAGATGTGATTAGCAGTCGCCGAGTTAAAATAGGGCTCACGCTTCCCTTATTTAAACAATCAATATAGTCTGACTTTCATTCGATCGATATAGTTAAAAAAACTTTTGAAATCATTGATTTTAACTGTAATATAGACTAATTGATAAAACTAAAGTTACAAGTTTACCTAACAAACAAACAATAATCTTAGGAAATAAGTTTTCGTAAGAACTAGTGTTTGAAAATTTAAATTACAATTTGATAAAATAATGCTCTTTATAAACTCACAGCTATGAAGTAAAAATGTATAAAGTGTGTACCTATACAAAGAAAGTTTAAAGTACCTACCTTTAATTTTAAAAGTTTAATTATTTAAAGTCACTCGCTATTTAGTATCTGTGCTGTTGGAAATTCACGCAGTGAAAATTTACGAATATTATGATCGGTTAAGTTTCACTAGATGCGTACCTATATAGTATCCTTCATATAATTTATAAAAACATTTGGAGAATAATGGCTAATGGATAATGGCTTATCAACTAATCTAGGCAACAAATAAGTAAGCTTAGCAGCTTACTCTGTAACACATTTTGGCGGCAAAATATTTGGGCAATATTGCTAAAAAAACGATACGTAAAAATCTCAAAGGCCCAAGCAATTAGCCACGTATGTACAAGTAAACACTCTACCTGTCTACTTTTTAAACCGTACGAGCGAAACTCAAACATCTATTGAAAACCCGAAACAGGGGTGCACCCCCCACCCCCCACTTCACCCCTCGTTATTCCCTTCTCCCCTTTCTTTCCACTAACTTCGTCGTCATTCGTATTACTTGGGCCTTAACTTATGTGAGGGTACATGTAAGATCAATCCAACCAAAATCGAACTTTATCTCTACCGCCTAAAGTTTAGATTAGATGCGCGCAAAAATCTAATTTATAATCCGCTGTTCCACGGGATTTTATGTTGTATTTACATAACAAAAGGTCGTTTATCGTTTACGCTCGCTGAGATCAATTTCGCGATAGTAGTTCGTTCTGATTCCTTTACATTACTTTTTCCTTCTTTGTGAAGGTATTTTATACGAGTTAAGGTCTTATGTGGATAGAGAATGCTGATAGGTTTGTCGTTAATGGAATTTGGGTTATTTTAATTTAACAAGATGCCTCGTTTTGTTTACAATTTAACAATTTTTCGCAATTAAAAACTATTTACGGAGTTGGCGGTCAGAATTTATAGCGCAATACGAAATAAGTTGTAAAAAAATTGAAGTCTATGCCCTATGATTGTTGAAAATAA
>CAJQZM010042092.1:27111-37754 GCA_907164665.1 Colias nastes | reverse complement strand
CCGCGCACATACCTATACAGCGGTACAGCGGTTGCGGTCAAGCTATAGTGCCCGCCCGAAATCCACTCGTCCATGCAAGTAACTGCACCCAAGGCATTAGGGTACAATATAGAGGGCGCAGTGAGCGACTCGCCTCCTCGTCGGCACGCCACATACCCGTTTAGTTTGGCGATGACTGCGACATAATGATATTCCAATTGATGTTCCAATGACGAAGGATGGCTAAGATCTAGTCTCTACGTTTTAGGCAGAAGGATAGTGGTTAACATGTTGAATTTAATTATAAATGTGGCTGCAAATTGAACATCATAATTATTCTTTGTCGTTCAGCACATTATTTAAATTTTGCAAGAAAAATTTAATTACAATTTTTATACAAAAAGTCTTCGTGTAATAGATTAGTTCAATTTTCTGTTGCAGAATCCCAAAAAGTGGAGACGACTTCAACCCATAGGACTACGATAGCAATACCCGAAGAAAAGGGTAAATTATTTATTCACATATTTTATTCTATTGCTACACTAATAATTGAAAGTTTCATAAAGTTTACATAAATTATAAAGTTTTAAGTTTTGCTCCTATAAAGACTAGTACGATTAACAGATTGGCATATGATTGTTTTACACAAAGCATTTCGATAGCCATATTTTTATTTCAGAATATGAATGAAACACTTAATTTTTAATTTCCCTTTGTTTTACAGATTGCGAAGACAAATTGCGAAACTGCGCTCTCGTCGTCCAAGCCAGACTTTGCCATTACAAGTACTACATGCAAAATTGTTGTCATTCTTGCAGTGGATAGAATAATCTCAATACTTTTACACAGATTAGAAAAACTGACAAAGTATTACTCTTACAATTTTATGAAAAAAAAAAAAAGAAACAAAAATATATAGAACAAAACAATTGCCTATATTTATTTAACTTAATAAAGTACCAAAGTATATGAAATTTTCATTTAATTTACAAAATATTGTGTTCAAGCAATTCTGATTTTTCTTCTAAATTTCTCATTATAATTTTAACCCCTTTGCAGCGGGGCTGGTATTCATCATAGTAATTTTTTTAATGAAAATTTTTCAACTATAAGTTTGAAATAGAAGAGTTTCTTTATATAATATTTTATAAAATCTATGTATTTATGATTGACTTAAATGTAAGGAACAATAGATAATAATTATTGTGTATATTACGGTAATTGTGAAAAATCTTGGTGCATTTGTTTTAATTATTATTTTTATATTGAATTCATTTATAATTAATATTTATTTAACTTGGAACAGTTCGTATTATATTGCGAATACCTAAATACGTAAATATATTAATTCATATAGAGTGGAAGGGAAGATTTTAATTTTAGTTATGGATAAAATTAATATATGTATTTTATTATTCTTCGATCCCCTTGAAAGCGGAAAAAATAGCTGGATTTTTTTTCAAAAAAGATGCATGTAAAAATGATCGTAAATACGTAACTAAAATGTACGAAAACTATTAATGAGAAATAAGTACATACGTTCAAGTATATTAATTTTTTTTAATAACTGTGTTGAAAAAAACCTGGATTAATTAAATTTTATTATAAAAATATACCTAATGATAAAATATATTTTTATTTATGGTACAATAAAATTGAAAGAGACTTCGCAAACTTTAATATTAAAGGGCATTTTAAGCTGAATTTATTCGTTAGATGACATTTTGTATAATATTTTATATTTTTTTTAATAATTTTAGTTTTTAAGTTTAATGAAATTTATTTAACAATGTCTCTCAAGTTTATTGTTATTTTTTTAGCTTTCTACTGCCATTGTAGCATTTTAACAAGTTTTTAGCATAATTTAAATAAAATTTTAAAGTAATCGGATTTATATTTATGTGATTTGTATCTATATTTCTAAAAACTAATCAAACGATAATTTATCTCACAAAAAATAAAAACAATTGATTTGTGCCATTATTTTTATAATATTTACTTGTAATTTGGTGTGATATAATGTATTTAATATAATGTTTAACGTTTATTTTCTTATAAGGATTATAGTATTGTAATAGGCATTTAACTTTAGCTTTATTTTTTGTATTAGTAGTACCTAATTATAGATTATATAGTGAAAAGATTGGTACTTTATGTTACAAGAGATTTTGTACTTATAAGTAGATATTTGTACATAAAAGCGAAATAAAAATCAAATTTACAAGCTATCACAGTTTTATTTTACTATTTACATCCCATATTAATTATTAAAGACATGGATCTTGAGATTGCCTCTGATGAGTTCTACACGTAACTTTTCATTAAATAAACTTAAAGTTATGTACTATTGAAATAAATAAATTGTAGCATTTTATTATCAACACACATACTTTTATTTCCATTATCTTACATTTTATTGCAACAGTTTACAAAAGGAAAAACACAAATTCAGTTCGATGTGAAATTCTTAAATATCATCCTTACCACGCCAATACAAGGCGAAGCTAGCGTACCAACTAGTGCTATAACAGTTACCGATATAGCTAAATCTGCATTTTGATCACCCAATCCCACTCTAAATGTGCTGTTGAATGCAAAGCATAGGCAGAGAAAAGCAGAACTCAGAGTTAAGCTGCCTAAACAGGAATGGGCTATCTTCAAGTAAGTGGGGTTTATGTTCAGCTTCGCCGAATATGCGTTGACTATTCCTCCCACCATGCTTAATATCGTGAGGATTAGGGATACTAAACCTGGAAATTTTTTACAGAAATGTTAGTAGATGTATGTTTCTGTTCTTATTAGAATGAAACGTACATTTTTATTTTAGTTTGGGAACATACTATTCCTACGTAATAATATCTACACGACCACATTTTATTATCATCAAAACCAGTCGTTCCCGACCCGGCATAAAAATTAACAAAAAAAGAATTACTCAGGTGAAAAAACATTTATATTAGTCCAGTAGTTTTTGAATTTATTCGTTACAAATGAGGAGACGTACCAAATACTTTTTCTTCAATCAGGAAATATTAGTTTCCTACGATCAAATATTTTATGTTCGTAAAGATAATATTATTATGTATACTATATCAAGCATCTTACCAAGGATTCCATGAGTAGTTCTAAAATTGTTTGGCACGTCCATCATTCTAATTACACTGCCAACGATAACTGTCATGGAAGCAATAATTTGTAGCATCCAGTGTACGACTCTCCGGTCCTGGTATCTGACCAAACGCGCCCAGCCGGAGTGAGGGTTCAGAGACTGTATAGATTGCGCCATTAAAATAACATACTGAAATGAACACAACGTTAGAAATATTTTGAAGAATTACGAGAGTTATTTAGATCCTACTAAGTACTAGATACAGAACTTTGTTTTGTTGTTGCTTTTGAATACTGCTGAACCGATATGGCTGAAATTTGATTTGAAACAAAATGAGTTCAGTTTGGATTTAGTTGTATACGAAAAAACACTTGATATATTGTTAAGCAAGCTGAAGATAGTTATATTGTTACAATGTGTATACATGGTAATAATATAGTACACTTGTACTAAAAAAATAAATCAACCTAATATTCTTAGCTTCTTCGACAGTTTTATGTATTGTATACGAATTCAAAAACGTATGAGCTAGACACCTATCTTCTAATATAAAAAATGAAAGTACCTACTTACACCAATTCCACATAAATAAACATGTTGTTTCATTGTTGACGGCAGTGCAAAAGAATGTATGAAAACTATAGCACCCATGACTGCCGCACCGAGACACAAGTTTGTTATAGTAGTTGTAACACTTAACAACGTAACATATACTGGAGATACATAATGTGCACTTCTATTCACTTCATCCGGTGCATTATTTGTTATTGTGAACCTAGTTGACATTTTGGTAAAATGGACGTCCTTAACACACGAAATATATTGAAAATAAATCGATGTCAAGATATCGGAACGTTATCATTGGTTACACCTGATATGATGGAATCGCCTTTTCGGATATCGTAATGTTATATGAGATTTAGTATTAATTCGATGCTAAAATCTATGACTCAAATCTAATCTTTAAAATATTGGGATTTACGTTAATGAATCGATACAAACTAAGTAACATTGGATCTGATACTTCTTAGTATTTTTCTTACATACGACACAAAAATGAGTAGAAGGTATTCGCCATAATATATTTATTAAAAATCATCAATTAAGTACGTAATCTTCTTCCCATCGCAATTACAAACTCGGCTAAAACCAAAATGGTATAAATGCTGGTTAGAATGATTAACACTAAGACATTGTCGTCATTGCTGGCCCATTTTCTAAACGATCCTTTCTTGAAGGCGTAACAAAGACTGGCTGAAGAGCATATAAGTCCTGCTGCTCCAAGGATATAGTGACCAGATTTAAGCCAAAACGAGCTTATGTAATTACTTATGTTTCTCCCATACATCAGGATTATCCCGTCCAGTGAACTCATTATGGACATAATGAGAGCGCATAATGCTGAAAAGGAAGTTAAGTCTAAAATATAACTTTCTATTTCGAGAAATGTGTTTTCACAGTTCAGTTTGGATGAATTGAAAATGGTAGATGCATTTTCGTTTTCAATAAAAAAAAATCTTTGTATGATCAAAATTGCAGAAATCATCTTCGAGATATTGAAATAAAAAAATAATAGGTATGTTAATTGAATCGATTGTCTTAGCAGACACAACAGGACATCCTTTACATAATAATAATATGGTGAGGATTGGTTTGGTCTATGAGCTGAAAGATTTAGATAATTGAGTGAAAATACTTACATATTTTTATTAATTTTTTTATCTATATTATGTTCCAGATTGTAACTATCTAGTTATATTGTTTTAGTGAAATAAGTCATGATCATTTGAAATTATCTTACCCAAAATCCCGTGAATTGTATTAAAATTAATTTTCTTCTGGTTGAACATTACTACAGAACCAACTGTAATCAAGACAATGCTGAGAACTTGTAGAATAAGATGTGAATAAATTCTATGTCGTCGAGTCAGATACATAGACCAGTAGTTATATTTCGATATAACTAGTATTCCTTGACTCATGAGCAATTGATACTGAAAATAATAATTATATGTATTATCCTCAATGCCTACTCTTAGATAAAAATAAACAGAAAAACGTAATTTCTATATGATAAGTAGGCGCATTTCATTTTTGTAGAGTTCATAAGGATGGATCATGCATTGATGGTCATTGTTGAGACTAGTTTACTTCATGATTATTTTTTTATGATAAATATTTGTTATTAAACTATTGGACCTATATAATTATTTAGACTCGATTATTGATACATTTTTAATGATAAAAGCTTGCCTATTTACAAAATAAAAAATGGGGAATCGAATGCTTCTGTATTGTATCGATTAATAGTATATAAAATAGGTATAAGAAATAAATACTTACACCCAGAACACACAACACTATATGCCATTCATAGGCTCCAAAATTTCCAGTTTGTAACGAAAATAACAAGCATATAAAAACTATGAGCACCATCAGAATATTCGTCACGTAATTAAGAAACAATCTTAATGTTTGAAAAGCACTATGTGATTTTTTACTATTATCTTCGTTTATTTTTGTTATGCCTTCTTCTTGATTGATCATTATAACAGTCTGTCAGTAAGCTCATGAAATAATGCGCTACTTTCCTTGTATAGAATTATCTAATGGAATAAGTGGTTACCTACAATTATAAGTGTTCAGGATAAATGTTTGTACTACTAATCTGTCGATGTATACGATAAAATGTAATTCTCTAGAATACACTATGTATCATATCCTATGTTCTATCGTCAATATTCGTAAAGTGAATTCAGTAAAATGCTGCTGAACAAAACATATTATGTTAAATATTTTACACTGATGAATTTTCTTGGAGTTTAAAAATACTGAATGTTTTGAGATGATTTATCTATTTACTTATTATCATGGTGGTGTGTTATAGAGCGATGTTGAGATAGTAATAGCAGATTATCGAGGTAATATTATTTTCTATACGCAGGAAAAGTGTTAGCTTTTACAATGCCTACTATCTACTTCTTACTATTTACTTATGTAGGTATCCTTTATTGTGGAGGGAGTACCATTCCAGCTCTACCGGCGGATCATTGGCAAAGATAGTAGTATGATACATTGTTTTTTTTTATATTTTAAAGTGGGGATAAGTGGATTAATAAGTCATTCGTAGTACCTACTAATTGCTTGTTGGTTAATAGTATATTTGTAGTAAGTAGTTGTATCTTTACGTGTAATATGGCACGTTCTTACCAATCTTAATTAAATGATGTTAGGATTAACTCAAGTAGCACCTTTTCAAGATTTATATTACATCAATTGACACACAAAATGTTTTGTTGTGGAAGATATGTGTAATATCAAATTATTAGGTATCTATGTAGTATGTAGCTTTGATACTAGATGAATTTTGTATTCTTCTTATGAGGTCTACATGTTCCTATTAAATCGGGAGAAATAGGTATCTTATTACATATTTTTATTCTCTTAATTATTATTGTTGCCATGTATATTGTATATATTATCTTAGTCAGAAAGCGTATGATCCATTGAAATGTTACATTTTTTAGCCCTAACCTTGCGTTTTTTAGAGGACGCAATTTTGTTTTTTTGATGTGTAGGGGGGGTCAGTGTGAAGCTAAAACCAAGTTTGTGGGGTCGCCACCCTTGTCCCACGGCCGCCATCTTGAAAATAGCGGTTGAAATGGTTTTAACGATATATCTCTTAAACTATTTAACTGATAAAAAAATATCATTAACATTATTTGTTGCAAATTAAATTCTTTACAACTTTGGTGTAGTAACTTTTAGTCGTAGAACTATAAATAAAAAAGTTATAAGCGAAAATGTTCAGAAATTAGAGCCATTTATATTTTTCAATAAAACTTTTTTTTATCATTTTACGAAGAAATGATATCAGACCATTTTTGTAGATTGTTTTTCGAGGAACAACTTTTATGTACAACATTTTTTCATAACGTCAATAACTAAGGTTTTACAGCGCTCTGAAGTGAGTACTATTTTTCAGTACTCTTAACTATACATATATTGGCTATTGGCTCTTTTCTCATACTCCAGAACAATAGAAGCACACTGCAGAACATTTCAGACCTGCTTTTCGACGTAAAAAAAGTCGCGCTTCCAGACTCTACCTCCTGGGTGGTGGGGAAAAGATTCAATAATTAATTATTAGTGATATTGCAAAATTAATTATTAAAAATATTATAATAACAAAAAAAACCATTACTGATGACAAATTATTATTAGTAGGTACACACATAATATAAGTATACTGTATAGTTCAGAGTACTGAAAATTAGTACTCACTTCGGAGCGCTGTAAAACCTTAGCTATTTAATTAATGAAAAAATGTTGTATATAAAAGTTGTTCCTCGAAAAACAATCTACAAAAATGGTCAAATATCATTTCTACGTAAAATTATAAAAAAAAGTTTTATTGAGAAATATAAATATCTCTAATTTCTGAACATTTTCGCTTATAACTTTTTTATTTATAGTTCTACGACAAAAAGTTGCAGGATCAAAGTTGTAGAGTATTTAATTTGCAACAAATAATGTTAACAAATTTTTTTATCAAATAAATAGTTTAAGAGATATATCGTAAAAACCATATCAACCGCTATTTTCAAGATGGCGACCGTGGGACAAGGGTGGCGACCCCACAAACTTGGTGATAGCTTCACACTGACCACCCCTACACATCAAAAAAATAAAATTGCGTCCTCTAAAAAATGCAACCCCAAATGTAACTTTTCAATGGACCAGTAAGGTGGCTTGTAGGTATAATAATAAAACACCGAGTTTAGTTTTTAAAGCTTATTATTTTTGTACATTGTTATATGCGTTATTAGTATAGACACATTATATTGAATAAAACAATTGTGATGGTATAAATTATGGCGTTCTCGCTCTATAACCTATAACATAAATACTTAACAGCCAGTAAATAAATGCGCTATACATAAAAATAACTATTTACATATTTCTCTATAAATTAACGTGCACTAGAATGTTCTATGAAATAATTATTATGTAATGGTGAAAATGTATTACAATGAAAGCATAAGTTTACTGAAAATCATTCTAGTCACAAGTTTTAAACTAAGCCATTTTACAATAACAATAAATAATGAACACACTATATTTGCGGATGCGAATATAAACCAAAAATACACTGTTCTATGTTATAATTACATGATAAGAAATACTATCGTTTGACTATATCTAATAATCACATAACCTACAATTTAAATGACTACCTTTAAAATCTAAAATCGAAGATCTTAAACTAATTATAATACAAATTTTTGCAAATCTCTAAATTTAAATATTATTCGAAAATTCGGTGTAAGGGCGGCCGAACACGGACCGCTTCAAGCGGTTGAGACCGACGGCTTGAAGCCGCGACCGCGCGGTGAACTATGGACAATCATTCACTGCCGTACACGGACTGCTCAAGCCGTCGCGACCGTTTCAAACCGTCAACTGCGCGGTTTGTAGCGACAGCTCGAGCAGTCAACGAATGACCGCTCGAGCAGTCCGTGTACGTCGCTCAGCCGTTAGCTGCTCGAGCCGCCCGTGTACGGCCGCTCTAATGATTCAAGTTAAGTATTGAGGCAAGTTATAGTTTAATAATCATTGTTAAGGTGCATTGAATATAAAATATAGTGCATCAGTACATATTTTTATTAAAATTTTCGAACCATTCACACCTATGAGATTTCTTTCGTGATTTGAGCATTCGCCACGGCAATGACAATTTGCTGTGACAATCTCGAGTCACGAAAGGAAAAACTGACTGAAGTTTCTCGACTTATATACTGGAGATCACAAAACTATTCCTATCTTACTGAAATACAATGAAGATTGCAACTATATAGGAGTCGACTCTACTTTGAAATACATGCGAAAAATTTGACTTCGAGTGCTTTTATGAGAATGTATTCACTAATTGTCCATTGTATCACAATACTATGAGTCATATAGTCGCTTGTCCCGGTGGCGCCTGTAAGCAAATAATAAATTATTTCAACTATATTCTTGGAGTTAAGCTCTGGCCCGTTTTATTTGTTACATCGCGTTAGTTATGGCGCTTGCTTCCATTATAATAAGTATAATTTTGTGGTAAAGAATAGCCGAAAATAAACTGGGGCAGAGTGCAGTAAATTTAGCTTAAATATTACATCGTATTATAAATAGAATGTAAGAGATTTTTGGTAAATTTTGTACAGTACTCAGCAATGTAATGCTTCAATTCTGTATTTCCTCTTATAAAAATAGAAGAATTGTATAAAAAAAAACAGGACATGAGACACGTGCGCATTACCAATGCTAATTTAAAATAATTATTGAATTAACAAGTCTAGTTTCACGACTTTTTGATAACTTTATACAAGCATTAAGATTTTTTTTCCTATATTCTATCAATCTTATTGGTAGCCACGAGGTTTAATCGAGTTATTGACTTGACATTATAATTATTCAGAAAGGGATGAATCGAATTGAACTATTTCTCAAACTTTAAATAAATAATATAATGTATACCTTTGCCCAGTTTATCGTCCATGGCAAGATTGGCAGCAGTTGTCGCCATAGTAGTGGTAATGGCAGAGTCGAGCTTGTACCGCCAACACGCAGTTACTGAGTTTGTCCACACAGGCTCCTGGAAATATATTAATTTTAAGATAAATATTTACTTTTACTCCGTATCTTTTAATGTTTCAAATTAGGTCAAACATAAAAAACAGACACAAATGGTAGTTGAAGTGTATTTAGTTTTCGATTATTCTATTTCGCTCCTTTATTTTTTGCTATGAAATTTAAAAAATAATTGTTACCATCGCTATATGTTCGCTGCCTCACATTCTGCACCTTTGGGTTTGGATTCTGGTGCCTGGTCACTCGGTTTTGGGTATCTGAAACAGTATAATTATGTTTATAGTTAATAAAAAAAAATATTATTACTATATACTATACTATACTATACTATACTATACTATACTACATAGCGTACAGTGTGCAAATGCAGCCAATTCGTATCTGTGCAGTACTCTTCTTTGAAACTGAAAGTTTTGGATGATCTGTCCAACGAACGAATATTTTCAAACGTAGTTGTAATTACTAACATATTGATTTGCAATTGTATAAATACGTGAAAATGCATTGCAAATACGTTAAAAGGGACAGTTGTCTTTGTATGCAGTAGTATTTCTCTTTAACTGGGAGTGTCTACCAGCTTAGTCTTCTCACCTAACATGATTTTCCTATTTAACAAGCTGGCACGAGTTTACAATCTCACATCAAATTAGTCCCAGCACAGCATTAACAACTCTCAGACAAGATGTCTTGTGTGGAGCATCCACAGGCATATATGATTCTACCGATTTAACAAACGTTCTCATCCTGCACCATGACCGCCTCCTTGGTACAGTGAGGTTGACGCGTGAGCGTAGAACCGAGGGGTCTTGGGTTCGATTCCCGGTGGAAACGAAGAAAAAAAAAGTCTCGGTCTGGCAGGACACAGAAGGCTGATCACTTACTTGTCCCTAAAGAAAATCGATTAGTGAAACAGATGTAT
>CAJQZM010042092.1:0-17111 GCA_907164665.1 Colias nastes | reverse complement strand
TTTATTTGATTAAGTTGCGGTGGGCATTTTAACGGCTGTATCGAGGCATTCAAGTTCAATGTTAGGCTATTAATAACTATCTAATAACAGGAGTGCATTATGGATTATAAGTTTTTTAACTAGCATACATAAAGAAAAAGAGAAAAAAGAAACTTCAAAACTTAGTCTAGTAGAAAATTGTCAAAGTATTTCGTCAAATTATTATCTAACATACTTAACTTTACATCTCATCCAGATAATATAAGAATGGAAAAAATATATTTAATTATAACGCAGAAAAGGAAATAAATTGTAGATATTTAAAATATGTAAATAAATAATACAGGAAGTTATAAATAAGTTTTCTTTCTGACCGTTTTAAAGTTTTCTTATCCTGCCTTTGTGGAACTTTCACAAACCACAACTTCCGAAAACACGTTTCCAAGTTTCCTCGGTCTAAATAATTTGTTTTAAGTTGTTTATTTCTTGACAGAAGTTATATTTATATTGTTTTTAGGCTATGCTTTGAAATATAACAATAAACGAATAAAATAATTACAAGTCATCGAATTCTGGAAAATGTATGCTACTTGATAATACATTGTTGGAAAACTTGTTTATAAAATCACTGCGCTTCTTATTTCAATCAGCTGTTCGTTTGATTTTATTACTCCCAATTGTTTGCCGTTTATGGGACAAAGCTCACGAACATGGACAAGGCCAGAGCATTTAGGGTATGCAATTTAGTGCATACATAGAAAACTGGTACAATGCGTCATCCTCGAGACACCAAAAAAGTTAATATGCACTTAAACGTAACAATGGTTCTTAAATATAGTCAGAGTTCTTTGAAATGTGACAAAGTTCGTAATTAATACAATAGCGTAGCTAATATAAATTACAGAGGAGTTTCATTCATTAGTGCAACTAGACCAGTCGTTGACTTTTCATTATCATATGCGATGAGGTTGACTCGGCGTGAATTATAAATTTATTAGCTCTGCGGTCTTTCTAGCTCAAAAGGACTCGGCACAATCGCAACTTCTGTCTCGGAGTTATTTAAATATTCATCAATACGTCAAATTGTTTCCAGCGAATCAACCCGGATTTCTGCTTTACGTCTATCTGTCTAATGACGAACGCATCTCTGGATTCCTTCATCCGTGACTTCTTTATGCTCAGTTATTCTTGTCAATGAGAACAAATTTACAGTAAATAAAAAAGCGAAATATTTGCCGATAACATTGTGATCGCTATTAAATTTATGATGCTTAATATTGAGGTCGAATGAACAACTGAATCAGATAAGTATGTATCTAATTTAGCCATTCAGCTGTGGAGTAAGTAAAACAAAGGTGGTCAGGAGTGCGTCAAGGCAACACTACACACATCTATGTGCACGCGACAACTGGGTCGCATCTGATTTATCATGCAACATAATAATACTCATTGAAAATAGTTAAATATGCGATGCATTACAATACGAATAATGTTTGAAGTAATAGCGTCGTTGAAGCATTCACTCGCGAAGGTTTAGTTTATTGTTTTTGAAATATGCGTGTTAATTACTGAACCAACTGTTTGTACAACATAATATTTATTTAGAGTATTCGTAATATAATAGGCAAATGAATACGTTTAAATATAAAATTTAAACAATCATAAGGACGGTTTATTTATATCGTCAAGTGGAAAAAGCTAAATAGATTTCTTGGAAACAAAATTTAATGTTAAAAATGTGATAAAGTTTGCACTGTCCAATGTCAATATTATATGAGCGGTTGGTCAACGTAGAGTAAATACCGCTCGGCGCCAACATTCCACAAGGAATAGCAAATAAAGAATATATCATGTACCCGCAGAACAATGTCGAATAATATCCAAATGACAACGTAGTCTTGACGAAAATGATTTCCTGGTACTAAAAGTGAACTAACAATTTCAATGTCGAATTTTACGACCGGCAAATGAAGCAATGTGTGCTTACGTGCGATCTCGCTCGGAATTACAATCACAGTAAAAAGTATTTTCTTTCCAATTCTTTGAGTGGAAGATGCGTGGAAAAGTTCTGAAACGTTTTGCAGAAAGAAATTCGTATACCTAGTCTAGGATAAAAATATGTAGGTCAAGTGCGAGAATATCGACGAGAATATTATTCTAAGTTTTTTATAAAATTTCACGAGAAGAACAATTTTCATGCCCCGAAATAATGATGAATTAGAGAATCAATTGCATCATCAAATTAACTAATACAATATTTATAGATTAGGTATTTTAAAATCAACAAACAGCTTTGAACGTTTAAATTTACCCGTAAATCTTACAGCAGTAGTAGTAGATCTTCTAGTAGTACCTGTTAAAGGTTCTGTCTCTACTACGTACTATATTATATTATTATATATAGGTACTATAATATATCAGTTACGATTACATTGATTTGTTATTGACCAGTTCTATTTCTGCAATCAACACTGGCCGATTTGGTTATCAGTGACGATCATTTATCACTACTACAGATAGCGGCCTAAATTGACATTAGACACAAATGTCACGCATTCGCAAATTTTCTAATCAACACTATGCTACCACAATGATTTAAAATTGAGTGTCTAGACTCACAAATGTGCAATGATTTACACGTACCTATCCAATGATTGTTAAACATTCTACTTGACTAGATCAAAGCGAAAAAAATGAGGTTAATGTGTTCTTGAAAAAATTAAACAACGTCCAGGATTGAGCTGAAATTGAAGGTTCGATATTTCATATGGATAGAAAATGATCGACACGTGGATATACCGATCTGAGACGGGACTGAAAATCAGCATTTATTAGAACTGCAATTGCGTGGTGATTTATGTAAAACATTTCACATAATAGGTCCTTATTCATTGGAAAAAAATATTGGTATATTATTATATTTATAGAATTAGGTACTTATAAAAAATTTAATTTCAGTGACACAGTTGCCACCACATGAGTACAGCAGCTAATAATTAAAAAAAAAATTAAGTAATTATGTTAATGAATTAAATATAAATATTGAAAATTATGAAATCTTATTAAATTAAAGTAGATACGAAACATAGGTACTACGAAAAATAGGTAGGTACTTACCAGCAAAATGGTAATGGTGAGAAGCGCAGGTATTTTCGTCATTTTTAAGAATTTCGTCGACACTGTTTTTAGCACTTCTTATTACTAAACAAATGTTAATTTGTTTGAAAAGAGTAGTTCGTTATTATCCGCTACTTTAATTGTATATCATACTGTGAAAATCAATTAATAAATATTTCAATGTTGTTTCGAAGATAAGTTTAAAATTACAGTAAGTTTTCTGTTGTATTGTGTAGTTATTAAAACGCAAAATCATTGAAACAGCAAAAGTTCAAACATTTTGAAAATCAAATTGCAAGATGCAAGAACTTATAAAGATTGCAATATTATTATTTATTTTATTAATGGTACCTACAAAATATGATTAAAAAAAATTGCATTATTTATAGTTCAATTTTATATCATATTTTATAAAAAAAATTGACATTACTCAAAACTATTTTTTTAAAGTGATATTTTTCAGACGTGTACATATAGAATAACGAAAATACTTTATCGTTAACTTAAAATTAATTATGATTTCTAAATAACAAAGATAGCCGTTACGTTTTATGAACCAAATGGCTTGGTGTGAGGTCAATAAATTAGATTCATCAATATATTTTTATGGTTGATCCTGTTTTAGTAATTAGTGTAACTGACTGTTATCCGACTATAAAAGAAAGTTGAACTACAGTTCGATTTTATACAAATTGTAGATATATGTTCATTTAAATTCAGACGATTCGATGTCCTCATAATTTTAATAAGTAGGTATCTAAAAGCTTTTTATTTAAGATAAAAGTTGTCGATCTGTTTAACTGATGTTAAAAAAGGATGTCAATCCTAGGTATGCAGGTTTACAGGTTAAGTCGACCTACTTATTTCGGTTAAGGGTGTATAGTTAAATCTTTCTAACTAATTTGACTATGAAGCAGTCTAACCTAAATATAATTTCTTTGGAGACATTTGTTTTTTATGGTTTTTCTCTTCTCTTCACAATATACCACATAAAATATGCTTATCGATTTGTAATCGTAGAAAAAACCAGCGCGACATTTGTCAAGATTTCAATGTAATTATTTGGAGCAATGACTTGCCCTGAGTGGGTTACATGACAGTAAAAGCATTTTTATCACCATTTTAGGTTACCTAATCTAAAAGTTTATAGTATCGCAAAATCTAAAAATATGAAATGGTTGATACCACACTTCGACATTGGCTGATAAGAAGGTCTATGCACTGTAGTTTATCGAGATTGTGCTATTTGAATCATCTAATAATACCTACGTGTAATTTATTACTAAGTACGGCTTATTCATATTGTTTGGATATAGCAAAACAATTCAATGTATATTATCTACTCTTTAAAATCCTTGAGAGACCAGTCATGTCAATTTAAAATTATATATCTAATAATTTGCATTGTTAGAATATTTGAAATTGGATTATTGATTGCGAGTTCAAATAACTATTAGGATGTTTTAGTTTTTAGCATTAAATTATAGCTGTTTAAAACCCTTGATAAAGATAAAGATGAAAAGACCTTACTTAGAGAAGAGAGACCAAGAGAATTTAAAAGTGGTGACACTTAGGATAATTTCTTCACCACATAAAATTATCTATTGCATTAAACAAATTATTAGCTGTACACTTTGTATGCTTGGTAGACTTTAGAAAATGGAAATTTAAATAAAAGTCAGATAGTCATCATTAACAACGATTTTATAACGTAACACAAAAGCAGAAGTTACATAATGTATAATTTTTAACTTTATCATTTTCATAATATTTTAGTTTTTGGGTTAACCTTCCTTTCGTTATTTAACCACAAAATGACAAACTACAAAAACCATTTTACTAAACAAATGCTTGTAAACATTCGTTTATATTATAATCCCTATTATTCGAATGGCCTCGTTAGATTGCATTCATTATCTCGCGATAAAATTCCGCGACTACACTGAAAATACGCGGTAAATAAAATATTCTTTCATAATTTTCAACTCCTGCAAGTCTATAGGATGTGTGTTAATAAAACATTGATTCAGTATACGAGCGAGATAGCGGTAACAAGTTAAATATGCATGACTTACTGCGTATTTTTAAATATTATTATGTTAGACGCGTTCTAATGATCATTTCACCAACAAAGGAGAATTATATTTTGGATAAATAGTTAGTATAGAAGAGTAGGTACAGATTTTGATACATTGATTATATGTATAATAACAATACCTCATTAAAATACAAAATGTGCTTTTCAGAAACATAATACCTAGGTACTATACTTTCGGCCAAAGCCTGTGTTTTGAGAATATAAGTATTTTGTTCAGAAGAATCGTATATTTCAGGTAGTGAATATGTAATTATATTATGTAAAACGATAGCTTACTGTACTATGTTAGTTAAACTTGCGATGGTATTTAAATACTGTCGATGTCCAGAAACGGCATGTGTCTGACATACGTTACAAATTCGAAAGAATCTAATCCCGAGAGATGTTAAAATTTTAATTGCGTATTACGGGATTAAATTCTAAGGCTGTAAATCATAGTGCGTTTTTATTGGCTTTGAATCAAGAGCAGCGTTATTTAAAATAGATTTTTAATTTAATCCATACCACGGATTTTAGTGTCAGCCTGAGCCTTCCCAAGGTCGAGTCGTAGTTGAGCAAACAAATTTAATACCGATTTTAAAATAACTTTTATATCATCTTCAAATAGACCGGTAAATTGATTTCAGTTTTATTAAGGAACTGCCTTGTATTTTGCGTCATTGATTTATTTTTAGTGGTAACCGTAACCGTCATGTCGATAAGCCTTAGCTTATGAAATTAGAGTGTAGCATTATCACCTTGCGGACAAAAATACTTGCAAAGTTCTTAAATAGATAACTATGAGACGGATAGCCGTCTCATAATTAATATATTAATATAGATTAATCTACAAAAAAGTAAATTATTGAATGATATGTCATGACCAAAATTTTGAAATAGTAGCAAAGTAAGCCGAGATGCTGACATATTGATTGGACTTTATATCCGAGAAACACATACTTCCATTTCTGCAATATAAAGGTAGATTTCTCTATAAAGATTTGTTTAAAAATGGCAGTAACTTTGGGACCGATGCCATAGACCGATGCCATAAAATTTAAAACAAATCTTTAATAATACTTATATCATAAATTTAATAGTATTCAATATTGCATTAATTAATAATTCTATACCTCTATATTTTCAAAAACAAATAGAGCTTAATTAAAAAAAATATGTACCGAGTTGTTTTAAATTTAAAACTATTTACCGTAAATTGAATGCATGATCGATTTCAATTATCGTCACATGTAATACGATTTAATTATTAATTAGATTATGTATGTGGGATGCGGTTTTTGAACGCATCTCATATATCTGAGTGATACATACATGACATATTCATACTGTATCAATTTTCCGTGAGCATTTTACACGCATTTTATATCTTATGAATTATGATTATGCTGTATAAATAAAAATGGTTAGTTGAACTGGCATAATATTATGCTGAATTTTTTAGAAGAAATGATCACAATTTTATTTAATACATAGTTTGGTTCATGATCATCTTAAAAGAAAAAGCCGTCTGTCAACCCACAAACATGTACTTAATAAAAAAGCAAATAATAAAAAAAATGAATTACTGTTTAAAAACTTTTCAAATTTTAGTAGGTTATTTTTATGTACACATAGAGCTTGAGTGAGCCAAAAATGTCCCCGGAAAGCTTTTACGAATGATATTAAGAAAAGAGAAGTGAAAACTATAAAAATTATATATTCATAGATGTTAGCAAACACATAAAAAATCCTATAAAAGTTTCGTTTGCGGTTTAGTTCACAAACAAAATGAAAGACATGATAGTAACAATAAATATAAAAGTTTAAAGTCCGAGACGGTTAGACACTTTGTTTCTTTCACAATTTATGGATGTGTAAACCTTGACATTATAATCTTTCTTTACTCATATTCGAAACAAAACAATGTGTAAAACATGTAAAAAAATCCCAGAAAATCCGTTGTCTAATAAACATAGCGTACTAGTAATAAAACTTAAACAAACGGTAAACCATTATTTGCTATGATTATTACATGGTACCTACAGAATGACGGTCTTCAATGAATACCCCAGGTTAGAAGAATCTGGCATATATCCAAAACCACTGATTGCTTTGTTCTCATATTTTACTACGTCTCATTTCTTTTGAATGGAAACATTCCATTGAAAAAACATAAATCACCTGGATAATAGGTACGTTAAAATGTTTTGTTTATATGCGATACGCGTAATTTTGATTTTATTGTTAATATATTCTGTACACACCCGCTGTAAAATTGCTGTCAGATCATTTTGGCGGCGGCGTTTATTGAATATAGATGCTTTTAAAATATTTGTTTTTAATTATACAAAGTGCCTATTTAACTTACGTACGACAACACGTTATACTTATAGACAGGATGTTATGCTTATATATATAATATTTAATAGAACCTTAAAAATTACATACACATTTCTGTTGATCTCCTACATAAAATTACATAATTGATACTGGTACTACGGTTATTGATCCAAAAGCTCTAAATTTACGTTCCATTGAAGAAAAGTTGTATCGTTCAAATGCAAAAGTAAGTAACAAGTCAAAGATGAAATATAAAAACGCCAAGATTTACCCGTACATAAGACTGTAGGTACTATTATTGAGTAGAACAAAAATACAACTAAATTATACCCTATTATACTATACGGAGTATAACAAGTGTAGAGAATAATTTTGATTATATTAGTGAATAAAATTTACGAGCATGCCTCAGAGAATTTGGGCGTTTGGGTGTCAATCCACAATTAGAGGAGATTTATTATGAGGTACCGGGGAAATGACAACCGGTAATCGGTGTGTAAAATATTATCTTATAGCTCATTTTTATGGAAAAATTATAAGCAACATTTGGTAGGCTTTTGAAAATGTTTATGAGAAGTATTGAATTTCGTTATGTGATATATGATATCTTATGTATATGTATCTATAGCTACGTTATACATTATATAGTTATTTGCCGAGCACACCATTATATACTATATTTTATGAAACTTATTTTTTAATAAATAAAAATAAATACCAACATATTTATTCATATATCCATACTAATATTATAAATGCGAAAGTAACTCTGTCTGTCTGTCTGTCTGTTACTCAATCACGCCTTAACTACTGAACCAATTTGCATGAAATTTGGTATAGAGATATTTTGATACCCGAGAAAGGACATAGGATAGGTTTTATCCCGGAAATCCTACGGGAACGGGTTTTTTTTTGAAAACGCGGGCGACGCCGCGGGCGGAAAGCTAGTTACCTATAAAATCGTTTTTTTTTCCTATTTCTCTTTTTATTTATTGTTCTGCTTTACAGCATTTTAATAACAATATTGTTAATTTAAAACTGTACGTTTACGTTCAGTATTTCGACTTATAGAATAAATTTGTGAATTACCAACCGCTCTATGTCTGATAAGGCAAAACCCTTTTCAGGATTTATTACAAAAACTCAGCCTCACTCTAGAAAAAATTGTAGATCGCAGCAAAATTGACATAAGGAGATAAACTTCGGGCCCTTTTAGTAATTTAGGGCAAGTAAACTGTTTTGCTAGAGCACCGAGGACGCGGTACGTACTCGCAATATTTATTATATTTTGTAATTGGCCCATTTTTTAACGTATCTTCAAAATGTTGTAACATTGATCTGACGATATAAAAATGCTATCAATATGTAATCTGTCAAGTACCCTATAATATCGTTTATCCATTTGTATAATGTAGCATACATTGTCTTTATTACAGACAAAAAAATCATTTACTTAATGAATTTTCCAAAAAATAGTGCTTATAATTTGTTATATGCACAATTTGAGCAACAAATAAGTACGTGCTTATTGAAAATTGCAGTTTAGAACAGCAATATTAAAATTTAAAATTTCATTACATGACCATTAAATTGACGTGCAAATCATTTTCTAATTTAAATGGTTATATTGTAAAAGCTTAACAAGGTATTGCTAAAATTTCACTTCACCATTCAGCTTTTACTATTAAGATTTTCTGCCAAGATAACTGAATTTCTAAGATAAATGATCGCAGTATACAAAATAATGACTTATTTAATGGAACGTGGAATAAATAAATACACATGTATTATTAACAAAAATGGCAAGTCCAATCAAACTAGGCACAGATTAAGTACCAGTAGATATGCAATGCTATGGTGAAAAGAGATAGATAGCTACGCTTTCATTATGTGAGTGAAGGGGATGTAGATACGTTTTTTTTGTCCTTATCTGCGTGGCCACTTTTTAGATGGCCCAATGTCAAATCTGGGCCAAACAAACAAAGCAGATCTGATATTTAATTAGTTTTCTTGTGTCTAATGTTCTTTTTGGTGATAAATACATTTTGAAGTTAATTATAAAAGTGTTCTGAATGTACTACGTGTACTGAGTGTTTATAATTATGGGTGGTTGCAGCGTATTAGGCTATAACAGCCGCACGGAAACAAACGCCGATGGAATTTCATTTCATTCGTAAGTAAACAATTAAATAAAGATACATAATATCAGAATCATTATAATTGACTGTTTCCTATCAACTGATCATTCTTATTGTTAATATTTCGTGGTAATTTTAGCTTTTAAGTGTAAGATAACCTCAATCACAATGTTGCCTGCAAATGGGAAAAAAAGTCCACAAAATTGCAAAAAAATGTTTGTCCCATAGTTTTCCAACGTATAATGGCATTTGTATATATGGATTGATGCTAGTCGGTAAAATTGGGTACCATCTAAAAAGCGAGAATATGTTCAAAGAATTTTAACGCAATTTTTTTGTTTGCAAACCTAAATAATCTCTCCTTGAGTCAAATGCTACGCCAACAATCAGCATGAATGTAATTACTTATCTACATTTTAAGAAGTTGATTTTAAATCACAATCAAATTCCTTGTTAGATTTCCCTATAACCCTAAGATAGATTATTTTCATATGCGTTTATTAAACTTTGTTACATATTAAATTGCTTTTTACATTAACTCTCTAGTAAAATAAAAGTAAAATATAAATCTAAGAATTTATATTTTTTAGTTTGAATCTGTGCAGTCAGTATCGGCAACACAAAATGATGATCCAAATTCCAATACCATCAACGAGCTATAGAGGAGTTAAAAGGAATAGACAGAAATCAAATGATTAAAATGTGTCCCCAGGTGCTAAAACTCGAAAACTGGTTTGTACTAAAAAAATACATCTTTATTAATAAAAATAACAAGTTATTTGGTAATACAAAGTTAATAATGGATAAAAATTTATAACCGGAGTAAATTAAGCATTAATTCCATTTTATTTGCCATTAATTGTTAGCATTTCTCTTTAAAAATGTTTTTATTTCTAAAAGCAGAGTTGTTTTGATGCCATAGTTTCAAATTTAATATATTGAAGTATTGTTATTTCTAATTATTTGCTATATATATGTATATTAATGTTATACTTTGATACCAATACATTGGTATTAAAATAATTAATGGCCTTCACACAAAAAATATTTTATATTCTAAAATTTATTTTTTCAGTTGCAGAAGCAAAAACAGATATCAGCTAATCGTCTTAAGAAATTGCTTGTTAAATGCTTATAAATATGGAAGAAACAGATTTTCTCCGCAGCATCGAAAACGGAAATAAAGATTTTCTAAAACTCAAGGAAACGATATTCAAGCCAATTACGCAACTTTTCCTTATGTCTAATTTTCATAAGCCCAAAAGCGTACATTTACGTACGAAAAACATTCGACATCGGGCTACGTAGATTTTGTACCTACTTGATTTTTATGTTCCAATATTTGTAATCGGCCCTTAGCACAGAAATTTATACATGTGTAAAATAACCTATGATAATAAAACACATTGAAAC
This sequence comes from Colias nastes, assembly GCA_907164665.1. Classification (NCBI taxonomy): domain Eukaryota; kingdom Metazoa; phylum Arthropoda; class Insecta; order Lepidoptera; family Pieridae; genus Colias; species Colias nastes. The sequence goes on along the minus strand of CAJQZM010042092.1, from coordinate 6,047 downwards.
TGTATCTGAATTTAATATTCCTTTATTTGTGGTCTTCCCTTCTCGAATGTATATTATGTATATAAAAACTACAAAGGTAAATTTTCATTGAAAATACGTCCTCAAAATTCACCTAACATTATTTATTTATTACACTGAATTGTAATAAATAATTAATGTAAGAGTGAATTTGAGGACGTATTTTTAATGAAAATTTTCCCTAAAATGCAGGAAAGTTTATAAAATGGCAACACTCGAAGATAGAGCGAAATGCACTGAGGTGGCCACGCATGTTCTGAATCTAGTGGTACTAGATCTGTGAAACTAGGTGGTCCGCACGTGAACGGCTTTAATCAAACATTAAATCGTCTCTGATGACATATATGACAAGCGGCTACATCAAACGACAAAATATTTTACGAGTAAGTTAGGTTGGAACAACTTGCCATAAACGTTTGAAACCAACAAATTGTACTGATGATTTTGCGATACTCAAAGTGAATTAAATGCGAAATGTGTAATGAAATTTTTAATGTGAGAAGATTACTAACGGATTTAAAAATAAAATATAATTCGATTTTATTCGATTTCAGGGATTAAAACTTTAATACAATTAACTTTATAATTAAGAAGATATTGTAAGAAGATATCGAAGCCCTCAAGGTGCCGTATTCCAAAATCATGTGACATAAATACAATTTACAGCGGCCTCTTTATAATGAATTTTCCTACAAATATTTACTGAACTTATTATAAAAGGAACGCTACATTTACCTTACGAACACAAATATAATACAGCGTTATTTGATAATTTTTTTTGTCGACAAAGGCTTCTTAAATTACCACATTATATTCCTAAATGCGGCCTATTTTGACGTCAAAGTTTTATATTTATAAGATATAGGTACGTTTGTATAGACAGACCGTAATTTATTTGATTAGAAATCTCGGATAATTTATGCGATTGAATTTGAATTACAAGATAATCATAATGTTCTCGATTACTACTGAAATGAATATCATTACAAATGTAAACTGTTACATCATCAATGGTAGTATTTATTCAGTATAGTAGGCCCTTTTCTTGCTCTATGATTTACTCGTGTAACCTACTTACCTATTCTGTGGCTTGATAAAAATTAAGTAGATAAACTGATAAGGTCCTGCGATGACATTGGGCTGCAACCGACCTTGCTGCTCATTTACTTTTTTCTAAATTGTCATCTTTTTACTTGATTGTTCACTTACGACTCCGTTCTCTAGATTGTTAATGAAAGTTAACGCATGCAATTTTGAGAAATATTCTTAACAAAACAAAATTAATTAGTATTTATAAGTTATTTTGTATTATAAGTTATTTAAAAGTTGTTATATTAATTTAAACAATCACTAAATGATAACTGAATAATTTAAATTTTCTTCGTTTGCATATCGGATCATTACTCAAAAAATAAGTCACAATGAATACATAAAAATAACCACTAATAATATAATAGCAACATAATGATTAATGGAGAGAAATCTATTAGCTAATGTATTTATATACATCTTAAAAGTTTTCTCCTTGGTCTACTGTAGGCTTATAATATATGGCGTATATTAATGAACAGCCCCATAAATTTCATCCATGAAACATTTTTATCACGTAAGTACAACACGCGGTCGCTTCGCTTTAACACAATTCGGTGAAATAAAAGAATAATTTAAAAGCGTGTTAAGAGTTAATCCAGTCATAACAGAAGGACAAACGACACATGTCGTATGTTTCATGTTTCACTACAATCGTGTTTGACAAGGCGATAATTGGTCAAGTTTATTCGCTTGCTTTATTGCGTGCCAAATGTGTGTAAATTTTATTACGTTCAATTAACTAACAGCTAAATATCACGGCTTTTGTAACATGTGTAGGTACTTTGATGAACAAGTTTTATATTTGAAATTATTTACGAGATTTGTATAACATGATTTTCACAGATATTACATACTCTCAGAGAAAATAATATTTAAAACACTTCACATTAGTCCGTTGGCTGTATGCGATCACGCCTTCGCGAGAACAAAATTAAAACGCCAATCAAGCGTTTTGACAGTTCCGCATTTTCGCGCTAATTTTCCGGATCGCGCGGGAGAAGTCCGGTCGGGGATAGACGATGGCGCGCTAGCGCGCTCTCAGTGTGAACTGTGCGGCGACCACCAAGCGCCTCATCTTACTACCTTACGATTTACGAGCGTGACGCACTAATAATATGCCTCTTGATGGGATAGGTCACATGCCATCATTTACATAAACCGACTAAATATTTTCATTTTTTTATAAGTATGTGACATGTCAAAAATACAATAGGAACCTCTTCATACCCTATTATGAAATATTTCAACATAAGGCAACGCGCCGCCTAGATAATATTATTATAATTGACCCAGTTTCCACATAAAGTGTACATTACTGTTGTAATTTCTTATTTAATTTTGAACCAGAATTAAAAAATTTCCACTTTTTTTTTTATTTAAATGCGAAGGTAAATATGTAATAAGTTTTTGGTTATCGCTCGTGGTTTTTCTTTTAATTGTTATTTGTGAATAATCTTGATGGTAGGTTAAATATGTGATCTCTCTGAACGAGATAAAAAAAAACCAATGTAGAAATGTCGAATTAATTTAAATTATTCCATTATTCATTAATTTGTATGTTTGACCCTTAATCAATACCTAACCAATGGAATTAAGAAAGTTATATTTTGATCCGGAAATGATCAAGGACGCTCTTCAATAATACGCTATAAATTGTGTAACTCTATTTTCAAATATTTGACCCTTTGGATACAAGATTGGCATAATCATGATAAAATCGCTGTTATTATAAAATTATTTCGTAATCTAATGCTATAAACATAATCATAGACATTGGTTTTCGCCACCGTTACGCATAAATTATAGACTCATAAATATGAGCTAGTTACGTTGTGATTATAAAAACTGGAAAGATACATCTAAAATAAATACCTATTTAAAGTATTATCGATTATAGTACATAAACATTGATAAACAATTGAGTTTATATTTCGAATTTGTTAGTTCAACATTTTTATTATTAACTTTTGATGATGCGATGGTATGTCAATCGCAAACGTGAAGCAGGATTCAGTTATATGTAGTAGGATTCCTATAGCAACAGAAAACACACAACTTGGTTTATAGTCTAATGTGAAACCCTCTTTGATAACAGTGTGACCTAATTCAGTCTGAAACATGTTCGACATTCCTCTTATAAATTTAACATGTCATTAAACATCAAAAATAAACCACACTAAGGCAATAATTTATATCTATATTCGGCTAAAAACTAAAAATATCGGCACATCTAATTCGCAAGTCATACAAGTCGCATTTGACAGCTTTTAAAAATATTTCAAAGACGCACAGAAAACTTTTATAAACAAGACATTGAAAGGCAATTATCATAATTCATTAATTAACTATCCACGATCCACTTCATCAAGATGATCGTTTAATCACGTGACTTCACTTGTCTATCGGAAATAGTGATATATAACAAAGACTAAACATTGCTGTATGAAAATAGCTCATAATTGTGATGCGGTAAAAGCGAGTATTGTTTGGAATTGGCAGGTCCACGTGTATCGGTTCGATCGATGCTCGTCATAATATTGAAATTAAATGCATAGACACAGTTGCGGGTAAATGTACGATAAAGGTTTTCAGATAACTGCGATTTGACGGACAGGTGTAATTAGCCTCTCTATCCGCAACTAGCAAATGGACTGTGATAAGGATGTAGGCGACTGAGGCATCGCTACCCTTTTAGATATTGAGTGATATGTTAATGTAGATAGGGAGTGTCTTGCTAGATACATTGATGAGTAATGCGAACTGCACGAGCGGTTGTTATCGCGAAATGACAAAATATTTGGAACAATTTTTTGTTTTTTTAATTCTATAGGTACTTCTTCTAGGTAAGTATTTATATCTAATAAATGGAAAATGGGAATAGAGGATGTCTTCTATGTTGACGTCAATATTTATCCATCTTCAATATTTTATAATGATGCAACATGACAATGCTCTAGACAGACAGAAATGATAAGACCATTCGTAACATAAACTGGATAGAGACTAATACCCCAACCAATAAAACCGAACTTGAAATATTTATCCCGACCGAAGTCTATAAAATTTCTGCAAGCTCATGACTTAATCGCATTGTAGCTCCGAACGAACATAAACCGCAAGTGAAACGGAATAATTCACAAGACACATTATTATATATTCAGCAAATTTTCGTCGTTTCTCAAATTCTAGTGTCGCATCAATAAACAAACAAACACAAGGCCACGTTACTGTTTACACTATTATTAGACAAACGCTAAATGTTGGAATTTGCGAAAATTTCAGTGATATATGTATTATGCAATTTGGTCCCTGATAAAAGTGTTTATTTTGTGCATACCGCGTTCTAATTGCCGCCATACAATGTATTCTTAAAACAAACTACCTATACTTATATGTGCAATGGATTGTCTAAGTCTAGTTTTTTGTATTACGACTAATGCCATAAATACGAACCTCTGAAGTTATAAAGATGTTCAAGAGACACGCAAACACTACGTTTACGTTCACTACGCTAGAATAAGAAAACTTTTTATAGGCTTCTTCACTATCACTACATAGTATAAAACAAAGTCGCTTTCTCTGTCCCTATGTCCCTATGTCCCTTTGCACGCTTAAATCTTTGAAACTACGCAACGGATTTTGATGCGGTTTTTTTTAATAGATAGAGTGATTCAAGAGGAAGGTTTATATGTATAATAACATCCATTAAATAGTGGAGAAGTACTGTTATTTTTGAGGTTTCTAATGTGATGTCGTTAAAAATTACATTTTTTTCCGCTTACATTGCAAACGCAGGCTGAACCCTACGAGTTTTATCAAAATAATGTACTAAGTATTATACACATTGAAAAGGTCTACAGAAAAGTCCGCGATGGTATATGTCTATCTCTTATGGATAACCCACAATAACTTTTTTTTGTCATTTACTTTTTACGACAAATAATGGCTAATTTTCGAAGCGATTTTAACCAATACAGCATTAATCCTTAACCAATTTAATACCTTGAATACATTGTTCATTTAATATAGATCTATATGGCCTTTACACCGTATGATTTAAGTGAATATTTTCGAAGATATTACAGATTTAAAAATTGCGGGACGTAGCGTTTGCGGCGGTACCGGCCGGCCGCCCGGCTATATATTTTATACCCGTGCGAAGCCGGAGCGGGCCGCTATGTTTTTATATATGTACAACGTTCACAGTTTTTCTGTAGTGTATTTAGTATCAGCATTGCACCCGTGCGAAGCCGGGGCGGGTCGCTAGTAATCGATAATAGGCAAAAAATAAAATGAGGTTAGCACTGGTAAAATCGAGTAATGAGCTAAGAAATTCTTTTCAAAAATCAAAGAACATGCAATTAAATATAAAAAACACCTATATCCAGCTGAGTTAGCCTTATTCACGACGGTATTTGAAAAATATTTACAAGAATTTGAGTTATCGGTTAACTACACGTCGTGTTTGCACTAAAAAATATTTCAGGCTGGCGCCAGATATCCGCTGCAATCCCTTACAAATTTCGATACTGAAATTTATATTTTTAAGATAAATAAACATATTGTATCGCATCCGCCGCATTGTTTTAGATAAATCATCGATTTTTACTAAATTCAGGACGGGGCATGTATACTTACACGGTCATAAAATTTAATCCATATCGGTAGGTGAGAATTTTTGTAAAATATTTTCTTACGATTCACGAAGCTTAGAGAATGTTTTGTGCTACGAGTAACATTATTTTTGCGTATATTTGATAAAATGTTATGGAAAATGCGGTCAAATAATAAAGTTACAGTTTTGTGCCTCAGCAATTATGGAGTGATCTTATAGCTGTTTTGTTTTTCATTAGCGAATTACACGATTGCGTTTTCAAATGATATTTTATTTTACCGACATTAACATTATCTGGAAATTAATTTATTTCTGCTCAGTA
>CAJQZM010042091.1:0-24661 GCA_907164665.1 Colias nastes | reverse complement strand
TATCGCATCATTTAGAGGCATACATAAACTTCTTATAACTATTACTTTAACAAAATCTACATTATGTATTGATGAGTTGAATAAATTGGATGTGGGCTGTCTTGACTTTTAATTATTTTTTAGCTCAAGCTGTAACTATGTAATAAATTGAAATGTTTTAAGAATGTTATAATAAGTTACTAGCTATCCGGGCAAACGTTGTTCTGCCTTAATTATCACTTATGAAAAATAGATGTTGTCCGATTCTCAGGTACACTCACTAAGCACACAAAATTCCATCAGAATCGGTCAAGACGCTTCGGATGAATTTAGCTTCAAACATCCCTACAATAGAATTAGATTATAATAAATTGACAATCGATAGGTACTAATACGATGTCATCGACCTGGATTAATGGGTCCTGAAAGAAGTAGATACTTTACTGATAGGTACTTATTACCTTGTACATCTATCGAGTTTGGGCGCAATAGATGCTACTTGGCATATTTTTATTTTATTTTTATTTATAATCATTATTGCATACAAAACATAAAATACAAATTTTACATGAAAGATTTGATGCAAAGGGCGGCTTTATTGCTTCAAGCAATTTCTTCCAAGCAACCCGACATACCATTAATTGTCTTTCTGGTGATGTGGATTTGATGATGAAGCTGGAAACTGGCTGATGGAACCCTAGACCGATGAGTACCTAAAGCTGGAGTTTGGTGTAATAAAGATAGAAGGGTCTTTTTAATTTATTGTAGCTGATAATTTGATATTTTGTAAAAGCCTGTTATATGTTGTGTGTGTCTTTATTGTTAGAGTATAATAATATTATCTATTTTTGTCTTCTTAACATTATTACAAATTAAATTATTACTTCTGTCCTATAAACTTGTTTTATTTCATCTTTTTCCGTACTAAAATAATTGTTCAGAAGCAAACGTTTTGTACATTATACTATTAGATATTAATAGTGTACATTTATACCAAGATACGGTTCAATATTATTTGCCGTGAAAACATAAATGAATAGATAAAACACCCACTACTTAATCTATCAATACTTTAAAATACCCTTATTATCAGCTACCTAAAGTGGTAGACCATCAGAGGCATTTGTAAAACTGAATATCTGCAAAAGGTGTTCCATAAATGAACAAAGTAATTGATATTCTAAGTCGATAGGCCAGTAGATAATGCCGGATGCGAATGGCTTGACATATTTTTTACGAGCTTAGCTTGGCGTGTAAGCGATAGATACATAGGCTGGTTACACACAGAACGGTTTATAAAACATATTGACAGAATATTGATGATGACAAACTTTCGTTGTACAAGAAACTGTCAAAATATTATCGACAATTGTTCATTTCGGCATTATTTTTTTTAATTCAGTACTAAACTGTATATTTTTGATGGTTACAATATCAATAGTAAAAATTATACTTGTAAGCAATATGTCTGCGATAGAGTCAACAAAATTATTCGGCTTCCTGACTTGTAATAAACTTTCAACAGGAAAAAAACAGAATACGTAAACAACCTGTAACGTTTCACTAAATGTGAACTTAGGATTGTTCTCTAATTTTTTGAGTGAACGTGTTGTGTCTCAATTAATTTTTATAATTCTATTTTAAACTTTTACTTCACATCATGAAAATAAGGATCTTTTTTCTTTTACTGAACTGTGGTTAGGAAATAGTATATAGATTTTTCTGTATTTGGAATCGTATATGATAAATAGTCAAACCAGCAACCGCTCCGTATGTAACCTGCCTAATTCACATCCGCAATTATTTTATGGTCCCGCTTTGCATATGTCTGCGAATAATAGAAAATAGTAGCTAGAAATAGACTTACTGTTAGATAATAGCCAAGAATACTTTACTTGGAAAGGTGTTACTTAACTATACGTAATGTAACTGTATAGTTTTACAAGGAGGCGTATGTAGCGTTCTATGCATTACAATATCGTCTATTTTTTAAGCGTTAATGCAGAATAAATAACTGTTACATATTAGCGCATGTTTCGGTTGATTAATAGATTAGAAGTATGTGCTGCTCTTTAATATGCTCTATCAAGCATAAGCTTTCGTGTTATGTCTTGGCCTATATTTACAAGATTTCATGGAAACATTGTAACTTTCATAGCATGAAAGACTAAAAATAATACAAGTTGGGTTTGAATACCTATGAAATAAGTTTGTCTTTTTAGTGAAAATCATCACGGGAAAGTACAAAACAGGGGAATAATAATACTAAGTGATTCCAGACAAGCAACGCTACCCGCTCGTTCTAGCTTTGTCCGTTTGACCTGCGATAAATACTAACAAAAATATAGGCTAAGTTACTCAGGAATATTTTAACTTTCTACTAAGGAAAACTGAACTATATTTCTTTATAATTAAGTTCATATTGTCTAGTTAAATGCATAATAAACGGATAAACCTAAAAGCTAGAATAGTGGTTGACTATAGTGTCCCTAGGGTGCACTGACACACACCTAACCTCTAATTTTCTGTTAATACCTACCCTTTATACAGAAACCTAATTTAGATAGATAAGCACATTTTTATTCAAAAATCCAAAGTAATACCTAAAATGGTATAAAAAATGAATGTTGGATTATTGAAACAGAATTTGTCATATGCATAAAAGGTGTTTAAGTAAGTATTTCTGAAAAAATGATATTTTTTAAAACATATTTGAGATATTTAGCACTAATATTAAGTTTTTAAAATTTCAATAACATTTCTTAATTTAAAACTAAACGAAACTTAAACAATTTTAATTTAATTGCCTAGCCTCTTCCTTCAATGGCACCGCGGCTTTGTGCTGTACAGCCAATCAATCAAACAGCTAGGCAATTGACTGAAATCAATAACCTTCTTGCCTATTAAAGTAATTAAAATTTTGATTAAGTCTGCCATTTGCCAATGAATGTGAATGTGGATTTTATTTATGATATACATATTACATATATGGATTATGTACATATTCTACTGGATGGTTGAAAAAACTATAAAAATTGGTATACCTAACTAGATCTACCTGTCAGTTCGCGAGAAATTGGTAAAGTACTGAACCGACTTTTATTCCGTTTCCACAAATGAATAGTTGTAGTTCTCGAGGAAGTCTTTATTATATAGATTGTGAAGTTTTAGACAACGCGAGAAAAAATATCGTAGTAATCGCGAGCGTTGATCAATTTTAAAATAAGTTGTATAACGTATAAGTAACGTTTTCCCCACGTTTTCCCTCATATAAACAAGAAAAGAATTGATGGTCATCAGCCAGTAAATTATGTAAATATAATAAAGGTCACAGATAAGCCAAAACTACGACAAATATCGATCACCAGGCTTCATAAAAATAGTAATAATTTAATCTATGCAGTCTACGATAGCCTTCCCCAAGTTAATATTATAACCTATTGAATACTAGATGTGCCGCGCGGTTTCACCCGGGGAGGAACCCGCGTGTAAAATCAAGTACATATTTCTATTGTCCATGTGTTATTCTGATGTATAATCTGTATTCCTGTAAAATTTCATCGAAATTCGTCCTGTAGTTTTTACGTGAGAGAGTAACAAATATACTTACAAACTTTCTCGTTAATAATATTAGTATGACCTCAGTTTGATATTTACTTTTAGGCGGTTTCACGGGTGGCCAAGAGGCTAGGCGTTGCTCCGGTATGGCAAAAAGACGCGGCTTCGAATCCGCACGAGATCGATGTTTTTCTATTCATAATTTTTTAATTTTTTTTTTTCTCTATAGCATGCAAATCTTATATAATATATAAAACTCAAAGGTGACTGATATAGTGATCTATCAACGCACAGCCCAAACCACTGGACGTATCGGGCTGAAATTTGGCATGCAGGTAGATGTTAGGACGTAGGCATCCGCTAAGAAAGGATTTCCCGAAATTCTTGCGGGAACGGGGAAAAACGGGGAGGCACGTACAAAGTCGTGGGCGGAAGCTAGTGCTTTATAAATTTGCATTCTATAGAGAAAAAAGAATTGAATACTATTAAAAACTAAATACTACGTTCAGTTTGTTCACCTTTATTAATTACACCACCCTCGAAATAAAACTATAAAGTTTTCTACCATTTGCATATTATGAGTCAACGGGCGTGGCGTTGACCTTAGTTATGTAATGTTTTTTATAAGATACTAGCGACCCGCCCCGGCTTCGCACGTGTATAAAATATATAGCCGGGCGGCCGGCCGGTACCGCCGCAAACGCTACGTCCCGCAATTTTTAAATCGTTAATATCTTCGAAAATATTCACTTAAATCATACGGTGTAACGGGCCATATAGATCTATATTAAATGAACAATATATTCGAGGTATTTAATTGGTTAAGGATTAATGCTGTATTGGTTAAAATCGCTTCGAAAATTAACCATTATTTGTCGTAAAAAGTAAATGACAAAAAAAAGTTATTGTGGGTTATCCATAAGAGATAGACATAATATACCATCGCGGACTTTTCTGTAGACCTTTTCAATGTGTATAATACTTAGTACATTATTTTGATAAAACTCGTTTGCAATGTAAGCGGAAAAAATGTAATTTTTTACGACATCACATTAGAAACCTCAAAAATAACAGTACTTCTCCACTATTTAATGGATGTTATTATACATATAAACCTTCCTCTTGAATCACTCTATCTATTAAAAAAAAACCGCATCAAAATCCGTTGCGTAGTTTCAAAGATTTAAGCGTACAAAGGGACATAGGGACATAGGGACATAGGGACAGAGAAAGCGACTTTGTTTTATACTATGTAGTGACATTGTAATAATAGATTTGAAGTAAGGTAGTAAGGTATAATTTTGTACGATGTAGCTAATGAATCGATATGTGTATGCAGCGTATTACTCGTATTAAATAGTATAGTAGTAGCTTTTTATCATTAACTAGCTACGCTTCGCGGTTTCACCCACGTGGCTCCGCTTCGTTGGTCTTAGCGTAATGATGTATTCTCGATAAATGGGCTATCTAACACCGAAAGAATTTTTCAAATCAGACCAGTAGTTCCTGAGATTAGCGCGTTCAAACAAACAAACTCTTCAGCTTTATAACATTAGTACCTACCTATAGATTTTGATGCAATATTGAGTTTCCATTTTAAAGTGAGACAAAAGCGAAAGTATGTCTGTGACAACTAAACTACATAAATTTGGAATGAAATTAGTTGAAGACCCAGGGTGAAACGGACGATACAATTTTCACGTTATTTACTATTCTATAGGGATATTCAGCACCTTCGTCGATAAATTGAATTTAAAAATAGTGATATATATTAATGTCTTAATGTTAAATATACTTATGACCGACCAATGCCATAGTTACCTACTACAAAAAAAATCTTAGATATTAAATCGTAGATCTTAATAAATAGGTAATCAAATTTTTAAAATAGTGAAACATGATTGATGTACACATTCTATTAAAGATAAAACTTGTTACCATTCTTAATCTATTACAAGTTTTTAATCATATTTTATTCATTTCGTACATATGTACCTAAGCATAAAAAATCTCAAAATGAATGCAAATATGGTTGAGATTTTCCTAATTCAACATTTATGAAGAATAGTAAATATATAACACATCCGTTACTATACCCAGATAATATAATTATATAATCCTAGGTACCTACTTATGTATCAATACATAGATTTATTATTGTATGACGTCATCAAACATAAAAGAATGTTGCAAAATTCAAAATTCTATCTACAACGAGAATTGTAAAGTTCAACGAATAGGGAGAGATCCCTCTTCACTTTCGTTCTAATAATAAATTTGTCACAGCAAAACGACTACCCGTCGAACGCAATCTGATTAAAATCAGTGCAACTGTAATTAAAAAAAAAGTAGCAAAAAATCCTCTTTGTTTCGCCAACGAATGTAGATTCGTTACAAGCTTTCATGTCAGGTTTTAAATCAAAAATATCAAAAGACGTAGTCAAATTTCACTATTGTTTCATCGCAACATAGAAACGAAAGGGGACTTTTTACATTTAAACTATTGTCACCAGACTTTTTTTAATTAGAAACACGCGGAGTCATTTTTCATGCATCGCTTGCTGTGTGATTTACCTGCCAGTTGCATTTTAGTTTTTTTCAAGTAGTATTTTTTTATCTGTGCAAAAAACGGAGGGGTTAAATTTGACCATATCTCGTTTGGAATATAATGAATGCAAATAATATACATTATTTTTATATTAAATTTAAGAGCTCATTTAACTGTTAGTAGCACTGAACTACCTACTAATATTATACTACATATTTATTATTTCCCGCCAACAACTTCTGCTGTCACTCGATAGTTTTTTTTTTAAAGAAGGTATGGCAAAAGGCTTTTAATAGTTTGACAGCGCACTAAATTTGTTTTTTTTTTGCGTGTCTTGTAATGATAGGCGAAGCTATAATTTCTGTCGTGCGTCCCGGCCCTAGCCACACTTGCTAATAATATATTTATCCATAATTGTTTTAATTGAGTTGCTTTAACTAGGTAATTAACATCCTTTTGCATTCATTTATGGAAATACGATTACAGTTCTTTATTTAAATGTTTGTTTTATTTTGTAAATTATTACTATTGTTACGTTTTATACGTTCAGTTAAGAATTTTTTGCTAAACAAAAACTAAAGTTTTGTTTGTATCTGATGTTATCTCACTTAATTTTTTTGAATATTTCAACTTTAAATAATACAATCTCATCATAAATTAATTTTCTTTATTACTTCTTTCCTGTTTATATTATAATACGATGGTTTTATCATCGTATTATTGCAAGAAAACATTATTAACACGTTCACTGCGGCATGTCCAGTATCGGGCCATCAGCGACTACACCACAGTGCGGCGCCCAAAATCGCAGTTTTCACCGTGGTGCGGCGAGGTTTTTTATATGTTAATCAATGACTAGAAAAGAGACAAATATATTTTTGTGATCACAGTTTGAGGTAGGACTCAATTTCGTTTAAAAATCGTATGGCAAAATATTGGACACACGCATAGAAAAGAAACCGTTTCTTTTGTGTGCGGCATGTCAAATATTTTGCCATGGACAAGCACCTCATGCCGCACTGTACTGCGAGCGCGCCGCGTGTCAGTCTCGCATAGTGATGCACCAGGACCCCACGCGTCGTTATCAAATTTTTAAATGACAATGATACCATAAAGGCTTTAGTTTTTTTACTTTCTTTTATTTCGTAGCATAAATGCAAAAAATATATGATGACAGTTGTGAAAATAATATAAAACATTAAAACAAAAGTTACTGAAAAATTTCCTGATAGTACTCTATCAAGTACCTTGTTTTATAAGTGTTTTTTTTTGTATCGACGATCTCGTTATCTGTTAACAAACAGACTGAAATATACAAAATTGATTTATATCGATATCGATGTTTTGTTTTACAGTGTTTCCCATCGCTATTACTGTAAACATGCCGTATCAACGCAGTGCGGGATGGCAAATAATTTTTCACAAAATCAGGGGTTTACATTTTCCCTCATATCTTTTAAACTATTAGGTCAAACTAAAAGCTATTTATGCGGTATATACTAGACTATATATACTATTATCTGAAAAAAAAAATTTTGAAATATCTTGAAATTTCATGAAATTATTAACCTTCAAAGTCAGAAGGTGCGATGTGATAAAAATGGCTCATGACGCACAGTGGTGAACTTGCCGATGTGAAGTATGGAAGACATGCCGCAACAACGGTAAGTTTGGCATTTTAGGTGCCGCAGTGAACGTGTTAACTTCTTTAAGAACAATTTATTGCGTAAACATTACAATATTTTGTTACTTATATGAGTTCCAGCGTGCATCAAAAATAATACACTCATTGTTTGTTCCCTTCTTCTAACTAATTCTAGGTCGTTTTTCAAGCATATCAACAATTTTAACAAATTAAAATAACGTCTTGTCATTGAAATATCATTTCTCCATAGAAAAAGTTAGTTAGCTAAATGTAGACTGTTAATCATAAATCCGAATCATTGCAAGAATACTTCTAAAGCACTTCAAAATTCTATAGACAAAGCAGAATATTTTAAATTTTTAGCGCGGGTTTTTGTCACGCACACATACATACATCACAGAGCAAGGTGGTAAAACAGGTTTTGTTATTGCTACTCCCCGCTAGATGGCGCTTTAATGAAAAGGTTGTTTTAAAAAGTTATTAAGTTTTATTTAAAACTTTTCATGAAATATAAATAAAAAATAAAATTTATGAACTAAATATAATAGCCGCTTACTATTTTTAAGACATTTAATCAATAATTATATTGTAAGCAAATCTATTTTCATAACTACAGATCTAGATGGCGTTACTCGTATCGAGTGAAATAAATATTTACGTTCAAAGTTATCGAAGAAAATAAATTTAATTTCGCCTATATAATTATACTTTTCCCAATAATTGATATGCTCATGGAGAAAAGTAAGAAGCACGTTATATTAAATGAACGGATAAACAAAGATATATATATTTTTTTTTAATTTCCAATAAGAACTTGGTAAGTTTAATGTTCTTGATGGAATTGAAGTCTTATAATATGCGTTATCCAGTAAACATATAATATTTTAATAAAGGTTCCTATTATTTAAATAATTTATACCTTATACTTAATACGATTACTCTAGTATTTTGTAAAAATGTTAACATGATATTTTTCAACATCCAACACAATATGTTCATAATATTATGCAGTGAGCTTATTTACGAATGTTTAAAATCTAATAAGAAAATTTTAATATCTACAGATTTAATACGGAAAATCATATTTATTGTAATATATTGAAAATTTATAAATAAAATTCCTTTAGTATGATAGACAATAAAACAAAATTGTAGTTTGAATAAAATAAAAATTAATAATAATTATAATATTTTACCAACTCTAAATGTGTACGTACATCAAAATCGATCCCTTTATTTTTTGCAATATGTTTTGTCTCTCTCACTCTAAGCTCCACCCTTATTTTGGTAGGGACGATCTGCGCAAGAGTTCAATTTTTTAGTTCAATTTAGATGAAGGAAAGAGATAATCAATTTAATGATTTATAATTCATAGTGTTTATTAAAAAAAGTTATTTCAGTGGCACTAAGTGAAGAATTTTATTATATACCTAGTGGGATATTGAAAATGTTTTAGTATGATGAAAAAAGTGTGCAGTGACGGGTTAAAAGTATGATGAAAAGGCGGCTTTGCGGACGTAATAAAATCCTTCCAATCGGCTAAGAAAAATATTATTTAGTAGGTACATTAGGTAGGTAGATTATTTTCTATTCTGTATCTATTGTTGAGGAAAGAAAACAATTTGGCTATAATATTATTAATAAAACACAGCATTCATTCAACTTTAAAAACTATTATTAGTAGACTTAATTTATATCTTATGCAGTTAAAATATTGCATTGTTTCGTTGTATTAACTTTTATAACGTTCTATTAAGTGTTCATTTTTGTTAGGGCCGATTTTTCAATCCTTGGTTAAAATTTATCCGTCCAATAAAGTATTACCTACACGAACATTTTAAAATGTCACCTGTAAACTGTCAAATAGGTACGGACAATTATTAGAATACATTTTTGAAATGGTAACTTAATACGTTATTCGATGAATAAGTTTTAACCAAGGATTAAAAAATCAGCCCTTAGTAAAATAGCAATAATAATTCTAGTGTTTCTAAATTCGTAACCAATTAAATGTTATTCACAATCGTTAAAATAAGCATTATTTTGGCTTTTTAATCTCTATTTGAACAGTTTTATTTATTTATTTATTTAACACTTAATGTGCAACAAACCAAGTACATAAAATAACAATTTTACAATAATCAAAACCACAAAGGGCGGCCTTATCACTATGCAGTGATTTCTGCCAGTTTTAAACAGTTATCTTAATGTAGCCTCTAGAATGAAACCTTTTTTAATTTTAATGTGTGCATTTTTTCAGATGTTCGCATAAAATGCAGAAATTGGTCTTTCAATTACCTATTTGAAAAAAGAATACAATACCTACCAATAACTTTAGTAACAATAAATTAATACAAAGAAATCCTAATAATATCAGTCTGTTAGTGTTTCAACAATAAAATTATTATGCACGCATAATATTAGATTATATTTTTATTAGAGATGCGCCGAATAGTGGTTTCACCGAATATCCGAATACCGAATACTATTCGGTTAAAACCTTACCGAACCGAATATTCGGCCGAATTATTCGGTTCAATGTTTTGACGTGTTTTGATGCGTAAACCGGTTCTAACGGGTCGCAACTTCGCAAGTAGCTGCTGGCTCGGTGGCGAGCGAGCCTTACCTCACCGCCCGCCACCCGCGTATATCGCCCGCGCACTCCGTGCCGTCTCAGTTGTGTTGAAACATCGCACGAATACGTTACAAATTAAAACAAAAAAATATTAAAATTTTAATATTGTTTAAAAGTTTTATTATTTTACTTTAAGTTAGTATGTATTTGCAATATGAGCGGACGTAATGTCATTTTCTATTGGGACTAAAAGCATTGTCTTCAGACTTCAGGATTTAAATTATAATAAATATTAAATACTGACTAAGTGCTAAAAATAAACATGATTAAATTGTGTTGATATAAATTTACAAAATAAGCGTTGATTTGAAATGTAATGATTGTTTTAAAATAATAAAAATAATAATTTCAGGACAATTTTCACACACGGCACAATCTGATCCCATACTAAGCTTTCGCTTGTGTTATGGAAACCAGATGGCTGATAAACATACATATATAATTTTTAAATAAATACATACGTATAATTAACACCCAGACACAGAGCAAATATCTATGTTCACCATACAAATATTTGCCCCGGGTGGGAATCGAACCCACGACCTCTGCCTTGGAAGGCAGGGCCATTACCAACCAAGCCAACCGGTCAGTTTTATTTTATATAGGTACTTTAGGTTCAACACATTCTTCATAGGATTTCTTTGACTTGTGTATAGTATGACATAAATCATTCATAATATGAAGTTATTTATTTAGTTCTATAGCCAAGAAAGTAGAAATACTCATACCGAATATATTCGGCACCTAAACCGAATAATTCGGCCGAATACGAATAGTGAAAAAGATGCCGAATATGCCGAATACCGAATATGTATTCGGTATTCGGCGCATCCCTAATTTTTATCATTCTGTTAATACCTACGTAGGTATATTCCAACTGCACGGGCAGAGTTCAATAAAACTTCCTCAGATAGATATTAGTATTTTTGCAAAATATGTTACACTAGCTGTGCCGGGTGGTTTCACCCGCATTGCTCCGCTCCTGTTGGGCTTAGCGTGAAGATATATAGCATATAGCCTTCCTTGATCAATTGGCTATCTAAAACCGAAATAATTTTTCAAATCAGACCAGTAGTTCATGAGATTAGCGCGTTCAAACAAACAAACTCTTCAGCTTTATAATATTAGTATAGATTAAAATGCTTTAGGTAGGTACTAGAAATAGGATTCATTTCAAAAACTGATTAGGAAAACCATTAGGTAATAGCTATCTCGTAAAGCGTGGTTAAATCTACTTAATATATACGTAGTTAGTTAATAATAATCTTTATTACTAATAGTAAATTTAATAATTATTATTATAGTAATAGAGTCTCTAGCAAAGCTTACATACCTTTATACTAATTATTTCAATACATCAGATAGTATGGCGTTCCTTTGTACAAACTCGTTAGCGTGAAGATTTATATCAAACTTATTTACAAGGATTTTATTGTTTTATTGCTTACGAGTAGGATTTTAAATTATGTACAATGGTGTGGTTTTCTATAGAGGAAAATGGTGTAATAGAATAATATACTATAATATAAACAAATCGTTAGTACCTAGTGATTATTAGAATGGACAGATTTTTTATTTAAACATAAAATATAAAACTGCACGTTTTTATCACAGCCAATAATTGTAAACAAAATACTTATTGTTAGTTAGTCTTTGTATTGATGTGAGTAAATGATTAAAATATCCTCTCTATTTTATTTTTTAGTAGCCTTGCTGTTTGCGACTAGTGGCAATTACTAGTTATTATTCTGTGCTAGTGGAAAAAAATATTTTAATTCAGTTTGTTAGCTTTTCCGTGGTTGCATGGAAGAGATCGCTTCTAAGTGATAAGGTTACTGGTTTTTAGTACATATTTATTATTAAGGTATGGTATGTAGGTAGGTAATAATAGTTTTATTAAAATGACATAAGCAAATAAATAACTTTTAAGATATTATTTTATTAAAGGTGATAGGTACTTAATTAAATACAAAAGAATATATATACTTAATACTTATATTTAAACAAGAAGCAACATTAAATAACCTCAAGAATTAAAAAAATAAGCTAAAATTAAGACCAGATGTTATTCTGAATATTTATAAATAATATTTTTATAGTTCCAAATCAATAAACAGATATCGTAAATGACCTTAATCACCAAAATAAATATAGCTTATCTTAATACGTATTGAGATTAGTAATTATTACTAGCTGTTCCCCGCGGTTTCACCCGCAAATTTCCTAATTTACTAAAGCTTAGTAAAGTTATACCTCTATTTAAGAAGGGCGATCAAGAAGACTGTAACAATTATAGACCTATCTCTATTTTACCAACATTAAGTAAGGTATTCGAGAAGTTAATATTAAACCAATTGAGTAGTCATTTTGCATCTAATAATTTACTGCACACCAAACAGTTTGGTTTCACAAAGGGGCGCTCAACCACAGATGCTGGAGTTGCACTTCTAACACATATATATAAAGCATGGGAAAACTCAAAAAATGCTCTGGGGATATTTTGTGACCTCTCCAAGGCATTTGACTGCGTTGAACATTGTACTTTGTTACGTAAACTTAATCACTATGGAATTAAAGGAAAAGCCCAGAACCTCATAGCGTCATACCTGCATGATAGGATACAGACTGTAGTTGTTAATGGAGAACGTTCTAGCGGTGCGTCAATTAACATTGGTGTTCCACAGGGGTCAATTTTAGGTCCCTTCTTGTTCTTGGTATATATTAATGATCTTCCCTATTATTTGCAGGATAGGTGTGAAATAGTTCTGTTTGCAGATGATACCTCATTAATTTTTAATGTGGATAGGCATGACCCAAATGTTGACGAAGTGAACAGTGCTCTTTTACACATATCTGAATGGTTTACTGCCAATAATTTATTATTAAATGCCAAAAAAACCACTTGTGTTGAATTTTTACTTCCTAATGTAAAAAAGTTGAACAGAGATATTACCTTGAACGGGGAGGTATTGCATCCTACTGAGTCTACTGTATTTCTAGGGTTAACATTGGACGAGAAACTACAGTGGGGAGCCCATGTCAACACCGCTGCAGGTAAGCTCAGTTCAGCTGCATATGCAGTCCGAAAAATAAGGCATCTCACCGATGAAGATACAGCTAGATTGGTTTATTTCAGCTACTTTCATAGCATTATGTCCTATGGAATTCTACTGTGGGGCATGGCTGCAGATATAGAAACTATATTTATCTTACAGAAAAGAGCCATTCGCTCTATATATAATTTACGTGCTCGGGACTCACTAAGAGATCATTTTAAGAATACTGGTATCCTTACTGTACCATCACAGTATATATTTAATAATATTTTGCATGTACACAAAAGCTCCGACTTACACACAAGAGTAGGAGATAGACACGATTATGGCACAAGGAACAGGAATAGAATTGAAATGCCATTTTTCCGATTAGCTAAAGATAAATATCATTTATGGGTCAAGGTATACGCTTATATAATAGAATTCCTCACAATATTAAAGAGTTTAGTAGTTCTAAATTTAAAACTTATATAAAAAATGTACTAGTTCAGAGAGCGTACTACAGTATTCAGGAATATATGGACGATAAAGACCCATGGAGGGTTATCGCGTAAAAACCACAGGACAGTTCTTTGGCATATTATGATATATTATGTAGTTAGATATAAGTTACATATTATGTAATATTGACATAATTTAAAAGAGCAACTATGGAGTTTCTTGCCGATTCTTCTCCATAGATACTGCTTTCCGAATCGGTGGTAAATGTTAAAAATACTCATGTAATGACGATTCGAAAGTGCTACTAAATAGTAGTCTAATTGAATAAATGAATGTTTGAGTTTGAGTTTGAATGCTCTGCTCCTTTTGGTCTTAGCGAGATGATATATTATAGCCTTCCTCGATAAATGGGCTACCTAAAACCGAAATAATTTTTCAAATCGGACCAGTAGTTCCTGAGATTAGCGCGTTCAAACAAACAAACTCTTCAGCTTTATAATATTAGTATCTATAGATATGATCAGCATAAATGATAATATGATCAGGATATTTATACCTAGCATTATAGGTAGTGTACATTTTTAACCACATCTGCCTATTACGTATTCCAATTTTTTAAAGATATATTCAAATAATATACACCAGGATTATGTAAAATATAAATATAATTTAATTTTTTACTTAATTAACTTACCTACTAACAGTTTATTAAACTGTTTTCGAATATATTTTCCCAAATCCTACTAATATTATAAATGCGAAAGTTTGTGAGGATGTGTGGGTGTTTGTTACTCTTTCACGCAAATTGTGGAACATCCGTGGAAAAAGTCACGTAAGTGAAAATGTACCTA
The DNA here is from genome assembly GCA_907164665.1 of Colias nastes. Classification (NCBI taxonomy): domain Eukaryota; kingdom Metazoa; phylum Arthropoda; class Insecta; order Lepidoptera; family Pieridae; genus Colias; species Colias nastes. The sequence continues at coordinate 9,948 of CAJQZM010042091.1, read as the reverse complement.
CTATTGAATATTCATTGCTATAATAGCATTTTCTTTCTAATTTTAAAGTAATCTGTATTTAGCTGTATTCATAAGGTCCAAGAAATAACGTAAAAAACATAAGAAAATAAGATATTGGTATACCTAACTATGTGTAGATATACTTTTCACGAAATTTCTCGTTGCAAACTTATTTTCAAACAGAACGTCTATTTCATTTAAATTCCATTTCCCTCCATTGCATACAAGGAAAATATAATTTTACAGCATTACCGTCCCCACATAAAACCTTATTACGTGTGCGATTTACGAATTCCAAAATTCTAAATTTTCGCATTCGGAATACGGAATGCTCGTTCATTCAACCCTCAACTGCCAAGTCAAATAAAGACGAAACTTACACACAACATGACATCAGATCATAAGAAGTCATTAGGCATTCGAGTGTACGGAGTACGAACCCTTAATATTCGATAATCTGTACGCGATTCTCATCTTTCCCGCGCAAATATTACGTGTGACATTCGGCTGCGGTCACACTGAGAACAATTGCGCGCGTGACACTTTTCCGCGAATGAAAAACGTTGTATTAGTGTGATGTAAGGTTGGGATTTCAGTGTGTGGGGTACAGTCAACAAAAACACACGGGAAAAAACCGGGCATCTTTTTGCGTCATTCCCTCGCTCCCCTGCGAGAGGGTGGGGTGAAGAAAAATCCGCGTGGGGTGGGTACCGTGTAGTAGTTTTTCGTTGGAATCACGCGTTCGCGACACGCCGTGTATTGATTTTCCGGCACATGCTTGCCAGGTGTACATGTTTTAAGGCTTATTTGTATTGCTTGATGCTTTTGTTGATTGCAATGTGTTTTTCTTGCATGGTATACTATGATGGTAAAGAAACATAACGTTTTAACAAACGTAGTTAGCTTTTTAGACATCGTCGATAGCGTGACAATTTTAAGGCGTTATTTTTTAATGGATATTATTAAAACCTAACATTAACAGTTAAGAATTATTCAAAATATTATATCATTCCAATTTTCATTTTCTCTGACACCCTATGACGCAGTACTAAATACTCCTTATTTGCTTTTGCATCCATTTTTAGTTTTAAATGTCACATCAATGACATTAAAATAAGTATGCTTAAAATTAAAACAGTAGATCTTAAAAATCGTTTAAATTTATACAACGATATTTATATATGTAGTAAATTAAAGTATTATACTAACACTTTTTATAACAATGTTTTTGTGTGTTTTATCTTAATTTACTCGCTGTTAAAAACGTTGAGGTCTTTACAATCAATTATGTGCTCTTAATTACACACCGCGTTTTAAAATACTCCATCAAAGGTGTAAAATCAGTTAATAAAATCTGCGTTTTTGCAAATATAATTATTAAGTATATTCGCTAACCGCCACTAAGCCGTTGATATTATGCAAATGACTCAAAGGTGTTGAAGATTAGCATCTTATTGTGATTCCCGAATTCGTTCCGTGTACTCGTTGTTTGATCGCAATTCGCCACGGACCGGTGTGACGCCACCTTTACGATGATTCTGGAATGATTTAAAAATTTGAATTTGGAATATGAATTCTTGATGATAGGATGGTGACAGATAATTTAAAATTTATTGAGCGTTTTGTGTGAGAGTAAACGAGTTAAATACCTACTTGATAATTAACTTTTTCGAACGATTTCTGTTCAAAATTCATTGAAGTTTGTGAAAATTGTAAAGATATTTCAGAATATTTCAGATTTCTTCTTTTTTACCCTTCCGTATCGTCCGTACCGTTCCCAATAGAGTTGAATTTTGCCCATGTACATCGAATAACATTAATTGTATAGATAAAAACATTGGTAGCTAATTACAATCATTATGCAGAAATAAGATTTTTGAAGTTCCCTGATTCTCGGTGCGTCTTAGTAATAATAATCATAGTGAAGATTGTTTATTTTTTAGTTATTAAATGTATATAATTTATATATGTTCCAAACAGTTAATAATCTCTGTGTGAAGAAATTTACTACAAACAAATGGAGCTTAAAAAAATTCGCAAAATGCAAATTGCAAAACTATACACATTTTATGAGGTGACACCGTGCATAATTATGCGTACTATTATTAATTTTTCGCACACCTTTCGAACCCTTATTACTTTAGATATAAGACCCATTTCCGTATAACAGAATATTGTCAAAGCAACAAAAGTCTCATTGTTTAAGTTACAGCGATTTTGTTTTCGATTTAAATATTTTATACATTTGTATGAGAACCGGTACTTGTGAATAAAAAATTAAATATCAGAATTATGACTGTCTCTTTGTCTTTTAATATATGCAAATGCTTTTGAAGGGTTAGTTTGTGTTTTTTTTTTAGTTTTAAAACATCTACTATTTCGTACCGGTATTTTTAAGATATTTTTTTGGGATTTAATTAGTTTAAATAATCCCAAAAAAGAGTTGAACCTATCAAATAAAGTTTTCTTTTTAATTTTTATTTTTTTTACAGCATTAGATGCAGTTTATATTACAAAAAAAATATGAATCGATAATTTCGAATGATGCATGATTCGATTGAATCTCTATTAAGAACAAACCACAATAATTAAAAAACTGAATAAAAATTGGGAATCGAACCCAAGACTTTAAAATGATTCGATTCCATTTAAATAGGAAGAAAATAATCCGTCGTAAATAACACGCAAGGAGCGAAGACGGCCATATTTCACTTACGATAGATTTAACCGAATAAACTTGTCCGTTGACAATTTATTTTGCAGCATTTTTCTTACTTTAAATACTTATACTAAAATTAGATGTAAAATATCGTTTGTTAGTGAGTACATACTTAGTAATATTTTGGTAAGGAACGATTTGATACTAATTTAAATTGCACTAAATACCATTTTTTAATATATTGAGGTTATCTTTGGTTTCTATTCAGTTAGGTCATAGCTGCAAAGATGTTAAAAGTTAGTACTTGTAGGTAAGTTAGACAGTTGTCTCATCAAAAAGGCTGAACAATTTTAGATATCACGGATTATTTCGACGTATTGTCCATACTATACCTATTAGTGATTTAATTGTTGAATTTTTCTAAATTAATAATTTATCTAAAAAAATGTAAAGAAGAATTATAATACACAAAATATAGGTAATTAAAAATGTAGGTGAAAGTAATAACAACATTTTTAAAATGACAAATATTACTCCTACAGGCAATCGAACCCGCTACCCCTTAATCAATATTCAAATCAAGAAATAATAGATGAAAATAATTTATTCAAACCCATTTTTATTATCTGCCAACTGTTTATTTTATCTGTTACGAACAATGCGTGTATTGATATTATAATATCAGCAATTAATCTTGTACTTTTGCTACAACTGATTATCACCCACTTCAAAGTCACATCAAATATGATACATTCGTTTTTATTGTCTATGCGAAATACATTCAAAACATGCGACTATAATTTTTTGTTTATGTGAAATGGTTTCTAATAAAGGTTACCTACGATCCTACGAAACATTCCAATATCATTTATTATTACTAAAAATTCATTTCTTCATACTTAATAACATTGTTTTGACTAGAATTATTAATTTCGCATTCTACGTATTACGATTCTAAAAATATAAAACTATTCAAATATCATAACTGTTTATATTCGCGTATTTCTACGTTCTTCGATCCGTGGGAAGATACCTTCAACAAACATCTATCACATACACAAAGGATAAACTCAAAATATGACAGCGCACCAAAAATATTTAATCTCATTACCATACATAGATATTCCAAACGCTATAGATTACAGAATCAATAGACGCGACAATGTTGCCGTGCGAAAAGTCATTTCCAAAATCTAACCCTCCAAGACGGTCGGACTAAAAATGACATAGACATGCAAATACATATTCAAATGAACCATTTTGTACCAGGATGCGGAAGAGCAATTTTGACACTCGGAAGAATAACCCTTTTTCTTTATTCAAATCGATTTCTTAGATAAAATAGTTGTATAGATAATAGATGTTTTTTCTTAATAACGCGTTAATGTATTCATGGATTTTGTGGGAACGCAATGTTTTGTACGTGAGAATCTTTGTGATGGCTAATCGATGGGGTCGGGTGGAAAGCTGTGTCAACATAATATGCTAATTTATTATTAGTTTCTTGGAGTACTTGATTGACTTTTTTCGTTTTAAAGAAAGTGGATTATCTACAGTTTAAAACATCTAGTGTGTTCGCAACATTATTGTAGGTTTACTATACTGAAATAGTCTTGGAATTTTCATTTTGTTAATTTATTTTAAATCTTCAACATCTCAAGCTTATTTATTACTAAATATTTAATTAGGATATTGTTGTTCCATTTTCAAGCCTCTTCAAATTTTTAACATTCATTTTCTATATATTTATAAACAAAGTTGTCTAAAAAAATATTTTTTAATCCAATAAAACAAGCATTTTAACACAAAAAGTATTTCGTTAACATTTAAACGTCTAGTTCTAACTTAATTTCAAATCGAACGTCTTCAACCCTTCCGCGTGCATTCAAATTCAAATGACCGAGCACCGAGCAGGTGTGGGTTCGTGATGTCTTTGAAAGAATTTCCGCTCCAGCCAGTGTTTCACTATAATTTTCTTTTTAAACGTTCTTTATTTAAAACAAAAAGACTTTTTTTTGGAGATCTAAATATTTGATATTAAATTGCTTGTTTTAAAAAATGTGATGTATATTTTCGACTGTGAGATATAAATAAACGTTTTTATCTCATTCTGGTTAAATATTATCACACCTATTAAACAGATAGTAAACAATTTTAGAAGAATGATTTTCGTAGAAGCAATTAAAATCACACAACCATTGTTTTTTTGTCACTCCGATATTAAATTTTAAATTAATTTTTTGCAACTTTATATTAACGTAGAACATTCTAAACGGATTTAAATACGTTACAACTGAAATCTTTGTTTGTCGTTAGTCGTTACATTGTGCATAAAATAATAACACACCTGGGTCAAAAAGACCGGTCGTGATTTCGTCACATCCGCGCCTAATTTGCATGCAAAGGGTTAATTCTTCGCGATTATTTGAACTCGCGCATTTTTAATTATTCAAGGGGCAACACAATGTATTCTATTTTTTAAAGTTTGAAATGTCGCGAATGTTTGAAAAGATTCTCAGTATGTGATTGAATTTTGTTGAGAGTGCATCTTGTGTAAGTGTAATTTATTTTATAGTGACGTTTTAGCTTTTGTTTAAAAGCGCCAATTTAGTTATATTATTTTACAGTTAAGTATTGCAAACTTATTATGTCTTTGTTAAATAAATACGACTAAATTTTGATCCAAACGGTTTAAGAACTGTCAACACGCAGTCTTTTTTTTCTAAGATTAAAAATAAATCAGCAAATTTAAAATACGAACGTTCGAATATAATCAAATTGCGAATCCTCGAAGTCAAGCAAGAGTAGTGACGTAGCCATGCATCACAGATAATGATTGGATTTGCCCCGCCTACGTCATCAATCACTAAGAACGAGCGGGTGGTAAACCAACCAAATTGTGGAGACCCCTAGCGTTCCATACGTGTCGCGTGATTGTTTGCATTTTTATAAAACTTTCGCAAGCGGGAGGTTTTGCGAAATGGTCGCATTATAGGGAGGTAGGTTTTTCCAAAGCTATTGTGTCTTGTTAGGCCCTCTAATGTCTTGGATGGTTGGATGTAAGTAAATTATGTTTTTTCGACGTGTGGGGTAAAAATGTTCGCGTTTTCTTGATTTACTAGATGCTAGTTATAATAGGGTTTTTTCGTGCGCTGAATAGATATTTTTATGTGATTTTTTGAAACTTTTTAAGTTATTTTTTAGAACGATAACATTTTATGTGCGTTTAATTCATTGGTAGATAGTTGAGTCTTTACTAAAACTTAATACCTACAGACTTGCCAGGGTAGTAAAATTGGTTAAGAATTTAAGATATTAGCCGGAACGAACAGACGAACATTTTAATACTTATTTGTATTGTACAAGTACCTACTGTAATAAAGTTTTTATATAACAAAAACAGATTTTTCAATTTAATTTACATTAAAATATAAATTCTACATTAACAATCACTTTCCGAACGCTCCTATCATAATTGTTAATATTAAAAAATTGTTACTTGTAAAATGTAACTTTTATTACGAAAAAGTAATAAGGGAAAGGTGCTTATAGGGAGGAGGGGGAGGGGGGGGTAATCCTCCTTGAGGCCTCGGAATTGTGCCGATGTAAGAGGATTACTGTGATGTATTTCGTGACAATATTAGCTTGTAGATGTATTTTTCAAAAACTAGCCTAGAAAAGTATCATATTATAATGAACTGCAGATAATTGTTGCTTTTATATCTATATTGTATATAGGAAGAGCTTTTTGGTCGCGCTAACCTTAGGAACTTCTGGTAGTAACTATGTATTTAGTGATCTTTATTTTTGTCTTTAGTTTTATAGTGTGTGTTTTAGATACGAGTTGGTAATTTTATTTAATTTTAGATGTTTCATTTATAGAGGATTAGAGCAATATAAAATCATGTTACATTCAATAGAAGCATAGACGCAATGAAATCATTGCAAAAAAATCCTAGAATATAAATTTTAGGTATTCTGTAGGTATACATAATAGCAAAATTCGAAGTTTTACTTTACGTAAATTATCTACAAAATATATATTTTTAAAGATAATTAATTTACCTACTTAGGTCAAATAAGAAGTTGTAAAAGTGGTACACATAATATAAAATATAAAAGCAATATAAATAAGAAAGAGGGTATGAGATCCCACAAATCTCCTCCGAGTAATATCTTTGAGAAAAATAAATTCGTAAACCGTGAAGCACCTGACGTGTATTTATGTATGGGGGTAAGGCGGTGATATAATGTAACGGTTTATGTATTTTTATAATAATATTTTACAAAAAAATATTGGAAAATCTTAATTTGTAAATACGGAAAGCTTTTGCTGTAGATATAGAAATGAAACGCCTATCAACTTAGGTATTAAATCGCGGTGTTATCGTAGTATTTAATCAGTATTAATCAAATACTATTTCAAAAAAAATAATATAATCAGAATTGTAGTAGATTTTTTTGTATATGAGATAATATTATACAATACTAGAGTTGTTGCCCACGACTCCCAGCTTTCAACACGCCTGTTTGCTGTACCTGAAATAAAATACCTACACTAGTTTAGCATTTTAAATCTATATTTCACAAACAAACAAAAAACTCAAACATTTATTTATTACATAAGACTTCTAGTCTAAGCACTTCTGAAACGTCATTACATACTTTTATCATTTACCACCGGTTCGGAAAGTAGTTTTACAGAGAAGACAAGAAACTAGTTGCTCTTTTACACAAGTTTACTACTACCATACTTCACTCTAAGATCTTAAAAGTAGCTCTAAAATCAGTTCTCATTTCGTCTTCTTTCCCTTTCCCTCTTACTCACATTATGACCTTACCCTTACCGTATTTCCATACATATGAGGTAGCGGGATGAAACTGTTAGCGAAGCGATCCGAAGCTTGCTTTATTTTTGTTTTTCCCGCTATGTCTTAGCGTCCCTTTGTAAGGTAAGCGCGGTCTAGTTAAGTTCTGGGTCCTTTATGTAATAGGAATTGGTATACAATTTTTCTTGGTATGAAAGTGAGTTGTGGAGATTTGGTGGTAGGTTAAACTGATTACGTAACTAGAGACGTTGATATTGTTTTAATTTAAGTAATTATTTTCCTTAGGAGAAATGTACATGTATTATTTTGCGAATTGCAAAGATCTTCTTATCATGGAAGCTACCGCGGGTAGGTAGGGACGTTTTCAAAACATTTTATTTCGCTTCCTGTAAAATTTATTTATTCTTTTAATACGAGAATGCCAATGAACGAACAGAAATAATCATATAATTTAGGTATAATAGTTTAATTCAGATTCGGGCTAAAAATAAGTAAACAGGAAATAATGATACACGAAAGTAACGTTGTGTATGACGCGCAGTAGTTTGTCATTCTACTGTAATATATCCATGGAATATCATATTATTTTTCTTATATCACATCAGCGAAGCTTTGTGAAGCACTTTTCAAGACACAATCCACCCTCGGCCTCCTTAGCAATGTGCGTTTGGTGCAAGTCACTAAAACTAGGAGGATTTTTAAAGTATATTCTCTTATATGTAGTTGGTCTAATTGATTAATTAAAAGATGTGCACTTGAATAATCGGTAACTAAAAATGTGAAACCATACCATTGAAGTTGCAGAAAACTGAAAAAAGTAAAAATATAACATTTTGTAGAAACATGACGTGGTCCTTAGATATAATATTGAGTAAGATTTAAAAAATATAGAGACTTCTAGATAACTTAAACTTTCGATTTTTATTACCTGACTGTAATCGATACCACTAAAACTCTATTCATCATCATCACCATCATCATTCCAGCCTTTCAGGACGTCCACTGCAGGACATAGGCCCCCCAAAGATTTCCACAACGACCGATCACCAGCGGCCTGACTCCAGCGGCTGTCAAATCCAAACACTATTCAATGCAGGAGAAATGTACACATACAATAAATTCCATCTATACTAATCTAATCCACTAAAACTTAGTGTTATATATTCTTCTTCTTCTATCTATATACCATATACCTACATTTATTTATTTAGATTGAAATACACAAGGATGTTGCAATCACACCCGCTATATCTTATCCCTTGTGTTTTCTCAGTTCTTTCCCCACTTCGCAATTTTGATGCATCGCAATATTTTCGTGTCAACCACATGCGACGTCACTTGATATATTGGACGATACCTACTTGCTTTGTTTCCCGGCTCCGTCTCCATTCTTCTATGCTTTATGATCCGATAAGTTCTGCCAAAGGCGGTAGTATGAGTGAGGCTTTTGATGTAAGTTAGGAGATAAATTAGAACTATATGTACCTACGTACTTTATTTCACTCTTAATTAACCACCTCATACTTATAGTAGTATCTTTAGTATGTCCTAAGTTGCCTGAAATGTGCATCATTAATTTATTTATTTATTTATTTATTTATTTATTAGACACACCAATAATGACTCAATTAATACAATTTACAGAAGTACATTAATAATTATTTCATAAACTGAATTGGCCATAAAGCAGGCGTATACAACAATTAATAATGGTAATCAGCCTATCTAGATTCCCTTAAGATGATTTTTCATTTATCTTGAAAAAAAAAATGTTTAAACTTAAATTATTTTTAAGCAATATCTGTTCAGCCGTTCTTTAGTAATCGATTAGCATAAATATTAAATAATAGGTTAATATAATATTTTACATAGGTAACAATTGCTCCCTACAAAATGTTATAAATAAAGGCATGAAATACAATTGTAAAACAGTTGTAAATACAATTAAGAAGCTCTGGGCTAATAAACGTAACAAGATAATCATCAAATTCCAAGTAATTCGTCTTCAAGTAATCTTTTCCACATACCCACTTCGAATTGCAATAAATTTCGCGTTAATTCGACGATAAACCATCGAGCAGAAAACCACTGTTAATAGCCTTGTTTTAATTAAACAAAAAACAAAGCCAATAAGGTAATTATATTCTATTATGAGCTTTTTCCCCGTCAAGAGCTTCCATCTTGCAGTCTCCAATACCATTGTTTAGTTCCGTAATAATCCATATTGTTCGAGATGCTTCGAGATAAGCCTCGTCTGGACATTATGACAATCCCTAATAACGTCATTAGACGACAAAGAAATTCTCAATAGAAACAATGCAATCTCTCTTTTAACTCTTGTTGATAGAGTCGAGAATTGCACGTGCGCAAGTCCCTTATTATTGTCTATTATTTGTCCACTAATTGACTGTTATATTGTGTACAGAGCCTTATTAGGAATTATTAGGACGCATGATTTTT